>PVIR01034161.1:0-17379 GCA_004026965.1 Petromus typicus
GGTGGGTGACTTCTCATTGTTTTCCAGCTAGTTGTGATAAGATGCATATGCCAATCCAGCATCAGACAGCCAGCCTTGTTATGTGTATGTAATAGACGAGCTGTAGCACTTAGAGACACTCAAACACAGAGAGATCCACGCAGTATCCCACGATGTGCATCTACAGACAGATACATTCACCTTAGATGACACTCTGTTGAAGTATATAAATTTAGGTAAAAGTTTTTTCATGTCATTTAATAATGTCATCATGATTGTTCTGCTAAAATGTTATATTTCCCTTGACCTCAAGTTTTCTCAGTGAAGCTTTATAATTGTTATCTGTTAACATTCTGCAGGGATTAAACTCCTGAAACAATCATGATTGATAAGAAAATAACAGTTTCCTGATCACAGTACATATCTAGTAAAGATCACAAGTTTAAATCCATGCTACTGTTCTCCTGGATGTTTAGCAACTAAAGTTTGGATCCCAGAGTTGAAAGATAACTGAGTTAAGAGCACAGCTAATATTTTGGTTCTAGCCCAAGGTCAGTAAGGAACCAAGACATGAAGGGACCTTTCTATAGAATCCTACAACTTTGCTGGGCCCCCAGCCTCCTCAACAGGAAGATTAACTGGGCCTGAGAGGACAGGCATGGACAAATGTCCAGTATGCTAAAGAGTAGGGTCAGGAGAGAGAGAAACAACTCCCGTGCTTCTACAGGAAATCATATAGTCAAGCAAGATTGTGACCCACCCTGGTGGTTGACAGTGATTAAGGAACTGAGAGGCTTTGTACACGCTCCAAAAGCAATGCTTAAGGAACGCTAAGTGATCTTGATAGGTTAACTTTAATTAACACAGGTCTCAGTCTAACTTGGTCTTGAACACTAAGCACAAGAGTATAAGGAAACAGATACAGAAGTAAAAGTAATATAAATTCAACATAAAGTAAGGGGGCTCTAATCATTGATCCCTGTTGACATTTTCCAGCCACACTTGTAGACAGGTCTAGATGCCAGCTGGTTACAATTGCTATTCTAATGCCTCAATGACAATGTCTAGATGTGACTCCCTCTTCAGTCTATCTTTCCATTCTGATGTTTGTGCTTTGATCAGACCTGCTTTACTCTCCTGGTGAAGTTTATTCTTGCTTACAGTCTGCTAAGCTCCTAGTGATCATGCAGATGGAACCGACCCCAAAAGTGCCTGGGATGGTTGTCCCATGCAGAGTCTGCCCAAGGGACACATGAGCCATGCTTCATACAACATGTTATACTTTCATCTCAGACAACCCAGATAATGTTATTGCAGCTCTGCACAAAGAAGAACAAAGGGCTTTAGGCAGTGCAACAAATCCGGTGCCTTCATGGAGTTCATGAGAGTCAAGGAAGTCCACTGGTTTTTCTCTTTATTGTGCCAGACCTCTTTTTATTTACCCACTTATTACTGTCATGCCTAATCAATGTGTTTCAAAGAGTTCTCATACACAAGACGACAACCATTTCACAGATCACATCTGTAAGGTTCTCCTTCTTTAGTGCAGACAGAAGTCCCAAACTCTGCCTCTAATCAGCAGGAAGTAGTTAAGGGAGAGAGGAGTTGGCCACTTTCCCTGTCTAAACATAGATAGTCTGGAATGAAGGGACCACTCTGCCCGCCCCCAGCACAGCCCTGCTCAGTAACTGGAATCACTGTCAGTCCTGCTGTGGATAACAAGCACTACTCCCTGTGCTTTCCCAAGCCTCCTCCTTGGGCACCCATTACCCCTGCTGCTCTCTCAAGCCTTATCTTTATCAGGTAACCCTTCACCCCAGTGACCCTATAAAAGACCCCATGGCTTGTACAAGGGGAAACCGTTTGGTGAAGTGCTGGAGCACTTTCTCTCAGATTTGTTCCAGAATAAACCTGTCCTGTTCAGCTTCTACTTTTTCTTTTCCTTTTTTTCCCTAACTTTCCCTTTGTACCAAAACGAAACCCTTCAGGGGCTGGAGATTTAGCTCAGGGGTTCGGTATCTGCCTGGCAAGAGCAAGGTCCTAAATTCGATCCCCAGTAGCCATATACCACAATGCTGGGCGTGGTAGCTAGCCCATGCCTGTAATCTCAGCCCTCAGGAGGCAAACGCAAGAGGATTACTGTGACTTTGAGGCTTGCCGGGGCTGCATGGTGAGTTTAGGACCAGCCGGAACTACAAAGTGAGACCCTGTCTCAGAAAAAAAAGAAAAAGAAAGAAAGAAAAAGCCACTCAGTACGCATTACGATGTTTTGTAGAAGAACTGGAAAAAGTAGCTATATGACCCACTTCAAATAAATTTGTTAAAACGGGAGGGAGACGGGAGTGGGACCGTGAGTTTCCCATTGAGATGTCAGCGCCTATGGAGGACACAGGATACAGGGTGTTTTGGGAGCCCCAGACTGACAGGCGGTTTCCTTCTTTGTCTTATCTGGAGCTGCAACTAACTTTTGTCAAATACCCGCAACATGGTGTTTATAGATTCTGTCATTCAAAAAAATACCTTTTTGCAGAATGCCTTCAAGGTTTTACTAAAATCTGGTATTTCTGAGCCACACTTTGATATGTTCAGTCTCAAAGTGAACAGTGCACACCCTATTGATTTTTGCAGCCTCATTCTTTAGAAACTCAAAGTCAACTGGGCAGATCTGAGCCATTATCCAGAAGCAGGTAGGAAATGGTACTGGATAGCAGAGGATTCCACTTTACAACATGCCCAAGGGCCAGCACATATGTCTGTCTTCCCCTTAGTAGGACGGCGCAAAGACGAACGGAAGGACCCAGCTCGAAGGCACGCACGGCACTGAGGCTAGGCCGCCCGCAGGAAGCGTACCTGGGGGGCCAGCAGACCGGGTGTGACCGGGCGGGGACAGCAACAGCCCTCGAGGTCCCGCCCGCCGCCGCGGCCCCTTTAAGGAGCGGCGCTGGCGCTCACGTGACTCGGCGCCGCCGGGCCGCTCGCGGAAGCCGTCGGGCCGCCCGGCGCGGGGTCTTCGGCGCCGGGATGGTGCATCTGTACAACTTGCACCCGTTTGGGTCGCAGCAGGTGGTCCCCTGCAAGCTGGAGCCCGAGCAGTTCTGCGGCGGGGGACGTGATGCGCTGTTCGTGGCGGCCGGCTGCAAGGTGGAGGCGTTCGCCGTGAGCGGCCCGGAGCTGTGCCAGCCGCGGTGCGCCTTCTCCACTCTGGGCCGGGTGCTGCGCATGGCCTACAGCGAGGCGGGTGAGTGGCCGGGCTGCCGCCCCTGGCGCGACCGCGAGCTTCCCGGAACCCGCTGCGGCCCGGGCCCGGGCGGGGGCGGGGTGTCTGCGGCCGAGCAGCGCTGTGTGCGGGTGTCGGGCCACAGCGGCCGGGGAGGGAGAGTCTCCCCAGAAGCCTGCTGAGTGGGGAAAATTCAGCCATGCACAGAAGTGGGAGAGGGGAACTAGCATGCTAACTTCCAGCCCTCCAAAAGATCCCAGCTCACAGCCAGTCCTTTTCCTTCTGTACGTTTACCCGCGTCTGTCGGGCTTTGAGGGTTCATAGTCCTTATGCGCTGATCTTTAAGTCCAGTAATGAAATTTCCTGTGAAGTTGTCCAGTTGTCCCATGCCTGCTCCCTTGAAGCTGTAGGAACATGGATATATTCCTTTCCACCTGAAATGTGAGGCAGTAGCAAGGGCGATCTGGATGGGCGTGTCTACTGCAGAAAAAAAAAAAAACTCCATTTACAAACATACTTTTTCAGATAGCAGAAGATTCACTGTAAGATTCCTTTAGTCCAATGCCCTGAAAGTTTGAGTCCTACTTTTCAAGAGGAATTTGGAGTACAGGATTTGCGATGGAAAGGCTGATACCTGTGGTATTAACAAAGTGGAGCGCACCGGAGGGTTACAGATCTGTCTAATCCCTACTCTGCACCCATTCAGTATGACTTTATAGAAACTTTGGGGTCTCAATTTCCGCTTTATTAGAAAAGTTGAATTGCAAAATCAGTGATCTCCGGATGTTGGGAATTTTGTAACTCAAAAACTGGAGCTATCATAATTACTTAGTATCTGACACTATACATCTTTTTTTTTAACCAAAAAAACAAAACCTCACTTATTACTTAAGGTCACCATTAATTATAATAAAGGATAACTTCAATTTGAGCAAATTACCGTGCTGTGGTTATTTTTCTTTTGACTGAGGACAACAGCAGTTCTGTTACACATTGAAAACCACTTATTGTCCGTAGACCTTCCTTTTCAGCACAGAAATACTGATTTTAGTATTTTTTTTCCCCTAGTGCTCGGGACTGAACCCACGGCTTCACACTGTGAACTATTTCATTTGTGAAAACTGTGAACTATTTTATTTGCTTATTTTTTTCATTTGGAGAAAAAATCTCGCTAACGCACCAAGTTGCCCACGCTGGGCTTGGACCTGTGATCTTCCTGGTGTAGCCTCTCAGAGTAGAGGGTTAGGGTTATATTTTTTACAGTACTGGTAATTTTCCCCACGCTGTCCTCTGGAATTTTTACCTTGAGGAGTGCTGTGAAAGCGGTGGTGTGTATCTGTAATCCTTGCCCTTAGAAGGCTGTGGCAGGAGGATCACAAGTTTGAGGCCAGCCTGGGCAATATAGCAACATCTTAGTTCAAAAATAAATAAATAAGAATTTTAAAAATTGTACTAAGCACACTCACCAGGTTCAGTGCGTGTGTGTGTGTGTGTGTGTGTGTGTGTGTTACGGAGGTGGGGAGGGAGAGAATATTTCACAATTTGTCTTATGCTTTCAAATGGACATTTATTCTAAAACTTGAAACGACAGGCATCATATAAACCTTTGGTTTTCTTCCTGTTAGTAATGTTGATTGCTAGGGTCCTTAGCTGCCCACTCACTCCCTGTACTTCAAAGCACCTGGGAAGCTTAAAAACAAAGTCCTGAATGTCTGGGCCACACCCCCAGTGGTCCCTTAAAGGTGGTTTCTCTGGAATCTGCCAGCACTGGGGTGAGTCGAAGGTGAGCCAGGATTGAGAAAGACTGACTTGAGGCACACTAGCCTCATGAGGCAGAGAGTCGTATGGTAACCTCATTAATAGAAGCCTTGGAGAACAAAGGTATTTTTATAATCTAGCTGTTCATGAGTGATGTGGGATGACACAGTAAGTATGGTTGGTTTTGTAGCTCAAGGGCAGCTTTCCACATAGCTTGAACTTCAGCTTCTGTGTACAGCTCCTATTCATGCATTCATAGCTCAATTGAATAGGATGCCTTCTGGCCATGCTAATTTCCAGAACACTTATCTTCCACTTCTCAGCGAATCTCTTGGCCCTTTCTGCCCAAAACCATTGGTAGAAGCTGGGGATTTCTGTTCTCAGTGCCCAGTGTCTCCCTCTGTTGTAAATCTCCCCTTGTTACAAGTAGAAGGAGATCGGATCTTTAAATTGACTTTGAGTACTGTGCAAGTCTCTTATCCAAGCAGAAAACATCTGCAGTTTTTTTGTTTTTTTTTTTTTAAGTCTCAGATCAGCTGAAACTATTCTCTTTTTATAAAATTCGGGTAATTAGGTAGAAAAATATGTAGAAAATTTTGAAGAATAATTTTTAATTTTCAGTATCATGCTCAGTAATTTTTGAAAATTTTATTTAATGAATATAGAAACTTTGTAAAGTAAGAAAAAAGGCATTTGACACATGCTTAAAAATTTAGTTCCATTTTCTTCTGAAGGTAATCCTGTAGATTTGCATATTTCTTTAATTTGACTGGCAGCATTACTGGGAAATGGACTTAAGCCTTTGAGTTGACCTGAACCAAGTTTGAATCCGTGTTCCATTATTTATTGGCTTTGTGGCCTTACTTTGAGCCCAGTTTTCTGATCTACATAATGCAAAGGTGAAATCCATATATTGAAGGGTCCCTGTGAGGATTACCTCCTACTCTAAACCTTTCCATCGTGCCAGGCTTAATGGCACATTCCTGTAATCCCAGCACTCAGGATCCTGAAGCAGGAATGTGGACGGCCCACTGATTTGAGCTAGTTCATTGCTTATAGAAGAATTCTTTAATCTGAAAACACAACGGAATATGGGTACAATCTATACATGCCAGATTCTATTTTTTATTTTAGTGTAATAAATAAAGAAAATATGTAATTCAGCAATATTGCTCCTAACACTTTTCAGTGTATACACAGAAGAACTGAAAGCAGGACTTGAGTGGGTATGTGTACACCGGTATTCATAGTGGGACTGTTTATAAGAACCAGAGGCGGATGCAGCTCAAGGGGTTATTGGCAGACGGGAAGTTAGATAAAACACAAGCTCTTAGCCTTCAAAAGAAATGAGATTCTGATGCACGCCACACTACAGAGGAACCTTATAGACTTTATGTTGTGACTTAGTCAGACACAAAAGAACAAGTACTGTGCAGGTCAGCCCATGGGAGGTGTTGAGGATAGTCAAGTTCATGGAAAAAAAGAGTGGAATGATCAATGGCCGGAGACTGGGGAGGGAGAAACGAGGAGTTCCCTCCTAATGAACACATAGCTTTGGAAAAGGTGAGAAAGTTCTGGATGGTAACAATGGCTGCAGAAGCATGTCGATGTACTGAGGCCAGTGAACACAGTGAGCGTCCTACCAGGATTTCTCTCCATCTGTGTGGCTTCCAAGGAACCACAGCCAGGGGAAAGTGTGCCTTCTTTTGAAGGCTAGATCACTTTAGAGGAGGGATCCTTCTCTCATTCATCCCTGCGCGTCTGTAGAAAGAGGCTCCCCTGCCTGTGTGCTGCTGTATGTAGGGAAAGTCAGGATAATAGCAGCAGGAGGCAACTTCGCAATACTTGTTAAAGTATAGAATGCACCTGCCTTTGACCCAGCATTCTCACTTTTAGGAATCTGTCCCACCTCATCCTCCTTCCTTCATAAAATATACAGGAGAAAATATTGCGGCCTGGAAGACCTGGAAGTGCATGTTTATATCATAGTCAGGCAGTTAAGTAAATTATTGCACATGTATATATAAGAAATAATGAAGTTTATTACATAGCCATGTATCAACTTGTAGGGAAAGATTTATCAGACATTTTAAAATATTACAGATTGTTAAATATTTAGTATGGTACAGAAAAGAAAGACACACTACTGCTCAGTGTTGTATATTGACACTGTAGAGAGGAAAATGTCGACAGTTGCACACCAGGCTGCCTGCGGCAGAGAGGGAGATTACGTGTTATGTTTTGCGTCTCTTTACCACTTCACCATTTTAATACATCAAATCAAAACATAACACTAAATATATGACTCTTATAAGTTAAAGTTACAACATTAAGAGAAAGTTAACTTATGCTCTGGTTTCTCTTCAGATCGTATAAATCTTTTACCTTTTACTAAAGATTTCCATGAAGAGAAAGTTAACTTGGATTTATATTTTACTTACTACTTCTAGCTTTATCGTATTTTTCAAAGTCATGGCTTTTGTGGGGAGGGTAGAGGAGGGATAAGGTGCCATTTCTGTTAAACTCAAGAGTTCCTTAATTTGTACCTGATTTGAATAAGTGACGATAATCTATTAATATTGCTGTACCTTTTTTAGTAGAGTTTTGCTGGAGCTATCAATTTAGAGAGCTGGTGAAATGCTTAGAGCTAATATAGGAAAGAAAATGTAGGTTTTTGTGTCACACGAATAATTAGGTTATCTTTAAACTGTAGAGTGGGGGAAGATTGTATTTCAGAACCTCAGGGCCTAATAACATAAGTTAAAAATATGCCTCATTCTGTGACTTAGGGTTTTGTTTCATTCAGGCTGTAGCCAGTGATGTGTTGTATTTCATAGCAGCAAAATAAGTGGTTTTATTTCTAATTAGAAATTCCAAGTATACTCTTATTTCTTTTTCAGGGGACTACCTGGTAGCAATTGAAGAGAAAAACAAGGCCACATTTCTGCGCGCTTACGTGAACTGGAGAAATAAAAGGGTGGAGAACTCTCGCGTGTGTATCCGGATGCTTGGGCATAACATGGAGGTGCCCTTCAGGGACTCCTTCAGAGACCAGATGTCTATTGTCGAAATGCCTCTTTCTGAGGCCCCGCTGTGCATTTCCTGTTGCCCTGTAAAAGGAGACCTCCTTGTTGGCTGCGCAAATAAGCTGGTCTTATTTAGTTTGACGTACCAGGTCATTAATGAGGAGTTCTCAGTATTAGACTTTGAACGTTCTTTAATTATCCACGTAGATAATATCACTCCCGTAGAAATTTCCTTTTGTGTCGGATATGTTGCCATCATGTCAGATTTGGAAGTCTTAATCCTAAAACTGGAATCGGACTCTAAAAACACAGAGAAAGTTAACCACCAGTCACCTCAGGCCAGCAATCCAGTGAAGCAAGCAAATGGAGGTAAATGGGGGACTTAACTTACCTTCTTGTTTTAGGCAGAGAGAAAACAGTCACCTATGTGTAAGCTCTAGCATGTGTGGTGCCAAGCCGCAGTGGTTACAGGTTTAGTTATGCTAATTACATCAGTCTTGTGTTTCTGACCCAGCTGTGCATATATTATCGTGTGGCACGAAATGGTTTCCGTGTGCATTTGTTATTGCACATAATACAACAGAGCCACCACTACACTCAGGATTTCTAGTCTTGTTCTCACAGGGTTAATTGGATGCTATGGGCAGTACAATCTCCAGATTTTCTTGTGTGTAAAGTAGGGATGATAAAATGTATTCTGTTGTACTTTATCAACAGTTGTGAAGAATAAATGGGCAAGTGCTAAAACTTTTGAAACTTACATGCCTTGTAATTGTGTGAATGTGTGTATTAAAAAATTGTAATATGCCTAATTGGTGAGAGAGTATTATGAAATTCGCTTTTCATTCAAGAAGCTAATACTTGATGTTGCTATGCCTTTAACTTTGATTTTTTAAGATTTCAGCAATGAAACGTCACAGATTGAGCCAGATGATTTTGTCATCTGCCAAAAGCCCATGGAGCTTCTCGGTGAAAAAAGTGCACAGTGTGGAGTGTCCGTTACTCTGGAAACTACAGGATTAGCTGATGAAAGAATAAAATACTCTCATGTCTGGTACCTGCTTTACAGGTAATAGAGGGCTTTCACGCTCTAGTTTTCAGTGTTGATGTGCCTGATTAATGGACATGGGAATTAGACTGTTTCCTCCTTATCTTTTTAAACCTGCAGACGTTTTACTCCAGATATTTCCTTCTATGTCTCATCTGATGACATCAGGCTGCATTCCCTTCAGCTGCTGCCCATTTACCAGGCCGGTGAGTGTGGCAGTGCCACAGAGCGGTGAGGTGACACGGTCTGGGCTGGAGGGAAGGTCAGTTTAGGGACTAGGTTTGTTTCTTGTACTGAGTCTCCCTGTGGCCCCGATAAGTCTCTATTTTTTTTTTGAGACAGTGTCTCACTTTGTGGTTCAGGCTGGCCCTGAACTCACTATGTAGCCCAGAATAGCCTTGAAATCACAGCAATCCTTCTGCCTCTGCCTCTGCCTCCTGAGCTGGGATTACAGGCGTGAGCCACCAGATCCAGCTGGATAAGTCTCTTAACAAATAACTGTGAGAACTAGAGAAGTGATGTCCTAGAGAGGGTGTGGCAAAGCTCATTTCCATTTTTAAAAGGGTCCTAGGTACGTAAAAGGAAGTTAGAGCCCTATCAGAGAAGAGGTTGACCTGGATTCCGACTAGATGTTTGACAAAGCTCATGATGACCTGTGAGCAGGGTGGGACTAATAGAGATCATTTAGGACAGTGTTTTTCAGCCTTGCTGCACAGTAGGTTACTGCACATTCAGGCACGTTTAAAAGTACTCCTGTTGAGTCTCTCATGCTGGAGATTTTGACATGGTAGGTCAATTCTGGGGCCTGGCATCAGTTGTTTTTATTTTTTATTTATTTTTTGGTACTGGGAATCAAACTCAGGACATCAAGCTTACCAGGCAGGGACTGCACCACCGAGCTACATCCCCAGGCAGCATCAGCATGTTAAGTGCTCACCAGGGATCTTCCAGACCCAAAGATTAAGGATCAGCAATAGGCACTTTGTTGGCTTGCTTACCATCTGTAGAGATTATCTTGAAAATGATGAAAGTATTACTCCATTCAATGTTTTTATAACCTTTACTTATTTTTGTTGTTGTTGTTAGAAATTTACTGAGCATCAACACTGAAGATTGTTCCGAATATTAGGGAAGCAGCAATGAGCAAGAAGAGGCAACATGTTTGCCCTTTGGAGTTGATTGTGTAATGGCAGAGCAGATGCTAGTTAAATATTCACATAGTCACAGCTATACACCCCAAAATGAGTGTCCCATGGGAAACTGCAGTGCAAGAGCCTATGACAGCAGGTCCTGGAAGAGAGTCTGAAGGGTTGACGAGGAAGGGGGATGGTCCTGAGGAGCAAAAAGAGCCTGTCAGGCAGAGGAAGCAGCAAAGCCTGTGGTGGGAAGAGTCTTACAGCTGAGGAACTGAGAGAAGTAAGACCAAAGAGAGTCATCAGGGAGATGGGAGACAGGAGAGCAGGCAGGGCTAGTAGCTGTACGGTCAGCTCCTTCCCTGAGTGAGCTTCCCTGTACCTGGGATAAAAACCCCAAGTCCATTCCGTTGTCTGCATGACTGTAACTCTGAGCTCATCCTGTCTCATCCTGCCTGCTGCTGTCCATCCACAGTGGTCCTTTCCCTCTTCCTCACAAATGCCAAGTTCACCTTTGGGTAAGACTTGCAATTTCTTCTTCTCTCAGTTCTTGCATGACTGTATTCAAGTCATTCAACCTGCCACTCAAGTGTCACCTCACCACAGAGGACTTCTTGGGCTTCGCAATTTAAAATATCTCTGCTCCACACCATGGAGATTACTTGTTAGTTCTCCACTCCCACCTCGAATGGGGCTCTGTGAGAGCCATGTCCTGTACACTGTTGTGTCTGAGGACTGAGAGCAGCAGCACTCTAGTAGGGACTAGATGCACACTTAGAAAATAGATGGTGAGGCCTGGGGAGTTAGCTCAGTGGTTCCAGCGCCTGTCTTGCAAGCGCAAGGGCCCGGGTTCGATTCCCCGGCAACCACTTAGAATACTGGGCATGGAGACTCACGCCCAGCAGCAATCAGCACCACACAACAGTGCCGGGCATGGTGGCTCACACCTGTAATCCCAGCACCGGGGAGGCAGAGGCAGGAGGATTGCTGTGATGTGAGTTGGAGGCTGAACTCAGAGCCAGCCTGAACTACAAAGCGAGACCCTGTCTGAAAAAAAGAAAAGAAATGAAAAGAAAATAGACAGTGAGCTGGGCCCTCGGGCACGAGTAGAATTTCTAGAAGACAGAGATTTTGTTAAGATACTACATAGGGGAACCAACATGTACCAGCTGTAAGGTCATTACATGTGTTTGGAGAAGTGAGCAGTTTCTTTGGCTAGGGTCCAAAAAGAAGGAGAAAAAAATTAGATAGTTGACTTTAGAATAATTGCACAGAGTGCAGAATTGAATTTTTGTTATTAATCATTGTCCTTAAAGTGTTCCCATCAAAAGAATACTTCGTTTTTAAAACTTAGGTTATGAAAAATTTCAAACATCATGTCTTACTTACTTTTCTCAATCTTCAGACAAAATACTCCAACACTCAAAGTTAAAGTTGGGAAGTTCTATTTATTTGGTTCCAGTTTGTAGAGGTTTCAGTCCATAGCTGGCTGGCTCCACACAGAGCGAACAGCACAGAGGCATCGCAGAGAGGAGAAACAACATGGCGGGCACAGGGTAGCAAAAGCAACAAGGGAACCTTAGCAGTGTCTTTCTGCACCTTTTACCTTTGGCGAGGCCAAACCAACCAGTGTAACAGTGTAGTAATCACACGCGCTTAATGTCAGCATCACACACTCCTGACTCCACCATTTCTGAAGAAGCCATCCATGCTGAGGTGGGCATCCAACCCCAAACACAGCAAAGAGATAGTACAGTAGACACCCATGTACCCAATCCCAGCTTTAACAGATGCCTCACGACCATCTCCTTTCCCTTCAAGCTTATTCTGATATAATTCCTAGAGTTGATGGCACTTTGTCCATAAATATTTCATCAGGAAAGGAAAGAGTTCTTTTACTTTCACAAGGTCAAAATACAATTTCATGTGAACAGTTCCTTGCAGTACTCAGTGTTCAAATTTTCCTGATTAAAAACTTTTCTAAAATTTCTTTTGATTCAGGTACTATCTTATTTTTCTCATTTCAGAGAAAAAATTTGATACCCACAAGTTAAGGGAGGAAAGTTTTATTTCAGCTCACAGTTTGTAGAAGTTTCAGTCCATAGTCAACTGGCTCTGAGGCTGGTATGTTGGATAGGAAGGCAGCAAGCAAGGAGCAGCAGCAGCCGCTGCCACAGTCATAGCGGTCCCTCTCTGCATTATACTCCATCCTGGCTGTAAGCCTGCCACTTAGTGCCCCATTCCCAGGGTGGGCCTTCCGTTATACACATCCAGAACTATGCTAAATCTCTTAAGTTTTTACACAGCCTAGATCAGCCACCTCTGAAAAGCCCCAGCTATCAGAATATGAGGCTTTGAGGGGACATCTAGATACAAGCTTTAACAGCTACACATTGTAATTGGTTGCTATGTTTTTTAAGTCTCTTTTAGTATGTAGGGTTTTCCTTTGCTTTCTATTTAGCAAGAATCTGGCCTCTTACTGTAAAATTTCATATAATCTGAATTTTGTCAGTTGACTTCTCACAGGATCACTTATCATGTTCCCATATCCATGTATTTCTGGTACTCTAGCATTTCTCTGTATCTCTCTGCTTGGTAATTGAATCCAGATCTCTGCTGTCGAGTATACGTCACATGTTGCTGTTGAACACTTGAAATATAACTGGTGTAAAAATTAAGGTATCCTAAAAAAAAAAAAAAAAAAAAATTAAGGTATCCTAGAGTTGTAAAATGTACACTAAATTATGAAGAGCTAGTACATAAACATATATAAAGTATCTTTTTTATTACTTGTTAAAATAGTAGTATTTTGGATATGTTGAATATAATGTTAAAATTTAAGCTATTTTTACTTTTAAATTATAAGTACTAGAAAACTAATTTGTAAATGTGTCTCATATTATATTTTTATTAGCAGGGCTGATCAGAATATAATAGCTGGGCATGGTGGCACACACCTGTAATTCCAGCATTCTTGGAGGCTGAAGCAAGAAAATCAAAAGTGTGAGCCCAGCCTGGGGAATTTTGAGGGACCTTGGCTCAGAAAAAAAAGGTCTGGCAGTGTATTTGGTGTGAAGTCCAAGGGCGCAATCCCCAAAGCTGGGAGGGAAAGCCAGAACAAAAAACATATGACAATTATTACTATGTTTGTAACTTTGGTAGCGTGAGCTCTGGTAGGAAGCCTGTGGTGTCTGCAGCACTCGGGTTATGATGTTAACAAGCCATCCATGGTTATTGTTTAGTTCTGTGCATTTCTTAGGCATTACTAACTGGTGATATTCTAAGTGTGTCACTTTTTAAATTTCTTACTGGCATTTTTCTATAAAGAGCAACTTCCTCCGAGCAACTTTTTTGGTTTCCCAATGCTATAGTTTGCATAAAGAACAAAGTATTTCTTTTCTCCTTTTATTTACTATTTTAATGGTATTTGCTCCTTTTATTTTTAGATTCAGGTTCTCTTACTTCTGATGGAAAAAATTCATCTCAGGGAAGAGAGCTGCTGAGTCTCTTTTGCTTTTTCTCATTACCTCACGCGGGCTACCTCTACATGGTTGTCAAATCTGTTGAATTAATGTCAGTCTACCAGTACCCCGAGAAGTCTCAGCAGGCGGTGCTTACACCACAGTTCCTGCACGTCATCGCCAGGTACTGTCATAGTGTCACGGTCTGGGCTTCCAGTCACTTGTCTTTTACTTTGTTGTCTAAATGTTTAACTGAAAATTGGGTGGACTAATTTAGAGCACTATAATGAATGAGTTACATCTGGCACTTCAAGTCTGTCTTTTGATGGCACATACCTGCCTTTTCAGTGCTAAACATTTAGACTCTGGCTTCTTTTTTGTTTTATTTCCTTAGACTAGATGAATACCCCATGTAAGGAAATTAAGGTTCTTCTTGCAAGAGTCCAGCCTGCCTGCCTGCCTGCCTGTCCGTCTGTCTATCGGTCTCTCTCTCTCTCTCTCTCTCTCTCTCTCCCTGTCTCCTTTCTCTTCCTGGGATCAAAGCCAAGGTCTTCCCATTAAGCTACATCCTCGGACCCACCCTCCCTTTAAAAAGTGTTTGAGATGAAGTCTTGCTGAATTGTAAAGTTTCCTAGATTGGGCTCCATTTGTGATGTTCCTGCCTCAGCTTCCCAGAGTGCAGGTGTGAGCCATCACACCTTGCTCGGAGATGTCCATCGGAAATCCTGATGAATAGTCACTGGGGTGGTCAGAACATCTTGTTACCTTTCTCTTCTCACTGCGGCTATCTTTTTTCCATGTGGATTGAGTTATTTCATAATGGTTTAGAACTGTGATGGGGCCGGAAAGATGATCAGATTGTGCCCTAAATGGTAGAAATGGAGAAAGAGTAGCAAGGAGGCTGCAGTTATCGCAGTTGTGTGGATAGTTTAGGGGTAGTTCCCCTCTGGGTGATCCTGCCCTAGTACATTGGCCTGTAAGAGGGTTCTGGAGAAGGGCTTTGATCTCATTTCCTTTTATCTCAGCAGTAAATAATGCTTTTGGTTCTGTTTCCTGTTTTTTGAGCTCAGATTATGTTCAAGGCACTGCTTTGGGCCTCTTATCTCCTTTCCAAAGCAAGAACATTAGAAAAGCTAGAGATGAGACTTTTGGAGAAAATACTAGAAATTCATAAAATTACAGTACATATTAGATGGAGAGAAATTATTTTTGGCTTGGGGAAAGTTCAGATAGGTGGTTGTTTTTGAAGCCAGGCCTGAAAGCGAGTTAGAATTCTAGCAGATGAAGCTTAGCAAAGCCTGTAAACAAAGGCGAGGTCTCATTTTTTACAGAAGCGTTTGCAGTGCAGTGCAAGGACCAGCGTGTGCTTTTCCCTGCGTAGTAGTATGAGTCTCTTCGTCAGGTTGCAGGGTGTAGTCAGACGGCACACCACCCGCCTGGGACTCTGTTCCTACTGCCAGAGGGGGTGCTTCTCTCTGCTGGGCTCTGATGTGAGGATAGATGCTAGCAGGGGGAGCGTTTCCTAAGTGAACAGCAGGGAGCGTAGCTTCCAAGTTTCCAGAGATGTTCTTTAAATAAAGTTTGAAAATTAGCTCAGGCTTTGAAAATTTAACTCTGAGGAGTTTTTTAAGGTTTGGATCAGAGAAAGTGATGTAATCAGAGTACTGTATTGGGAAAATTGATTGATGGCTATTGAATATTGATAAACAAGCTGTTGGGAAGGCTTCAGAAGGGACATTTAGGGGCTGAATTTGGTAGGGGAGCAATGAGGAGCAAAAGGAGAACAAATGGGTAGATTCCAAGGAGAGTCACTTGGAGTCTGATAGAATAGCAGTGTAGGAGGCATGAGAAACATCATTAACTAGATTGTGGAAACATTAGATATTAAATATTGGAATCAGAGTTGTTATATGTAAATGCAGGTTTTTAATAAGTGTCCTCATTCTATTTTAAATCCTCTATCATTTTTACATAGTTTCAATGTTACTGAGTAGATATATACTTTAGAAATATCTTACTTGTTAAGATTGTCTTGAAAAGTTTAAAAAAAAAAAAGGTAATAATTTTTTGCTGGTGAGACCCAAGAAGGAGTAGCTGGATGTGGCAGCACATGCCTGTGATCCCAGCCTGTGGAAGGCTGAGGTAGGAAGATTGCGAGTTTGAGCCCAGCCTAGGCAACTTAGTGACTTAGTGAGACCTATCTCAGAGTAAGGAATGTAAAAGAGTGAGAATACAGCTCAGTGCAAAGGCCCTGGGTTCAATTTCTAGTACTTAAAAAAAAAAAAGTAATATAAAATGTAAAATGCCATTCTTACAAAAATATATCAATTGGAGAACGCTGCAAAGTTCTAAACCCCATAGTCAGCCATATTAGCAATTAGTATATATTTAACCAACTTTTTAAAAAAAATCATATACTACTTAGGAGAGCTTTTTTTTTTCGGAAGAATATTCTACTCACTGTTACGCACCTAGTTGTTTTATGGCGGCATATCTTGAATGTCTTCCCATGTGGGCATTTCAGTTTGTCAAATTCTTCTTTATTCTGCTGCTTGGTCTTTCAACAGTCCCAATAGGCTGGCTTACTGTAGTAGAGGGAAGGTGAGGCAGGGGCCCTGCCTCCGTATCCTCAGAGCCTGCAGGTCACTGCTCTTCCGGTCACAGCAGCTGTCCCTGACATCCTGGCCCCACCACAAGTGCTTGTTTTGCTTCCTACTTTGAGTTTCTTCCCAAGGTTTTACCCTATTCCAGATTTGTAAGGGGTGGTGGTACTGTCCCCATCACTGTGGAAACTTGAAAGGTCATTTCCTCCAACTAGAAATCGCAGAAACAGCTGGCTGGGCTGAGACAGAAGTGGGAGCCCCGCCCCCACCCACGATGGAGAGGGGCTGGCTGAGTGCCCTCCCTGCAGTGTCGTCTCCTGGGTGTGAAGGGGTCGGAGTGCTGTGCTTGCTGGAAAAGCACTTCTTCCACTCTGAGGTCACTGTTAGCTTTGCCTTAGTCCTTTATGTTATAGTTTATGTTTACTTCTCCAACCAAGTCATTTCTGTAACCTACTACAAGACAGGGTTGTAGTATTATCCAGCAAATGATTAACCCTAGGTAACGTCAGTACTGGTGTTCACTCAGGTCATGCCAACCGGCACGCATGCCCTTGGGTGGGGTCCCTAGCTCCTTTTATTGTGAACATCATGGAGTTGTGGAATGAAGTAAAGGACAGCAGCAACCCACCAGGCAGGGATCTCTTGAGTCTTCTTCAGAGAGCACTTCGCTAGTCTGAACTTGTGATGCTCTAGTCTTTAAAACATAGCGCTGGACAAGGCACTTCTGAACATTCCTTCAGAGATTCTCATCTTCTGCCCTATCATTTTCTGTGTACTTTTGTAGTCTAAATAATGGCTCCACCTACCGTAGGCCACATGACATCCTCAATAGAAAGGATAGCGTCGCAGAGAAAGAAACATATATAACAGGACACGGCCTGACTGTTGCTAACCCCAGCTCTCTGTGAATCAAGTCGATTGATCAATATGTTAAAGAACTGCATATTTGTTCAGTTTGTCCTTTGAGTTTTAAATTTGAGTTTACTGCTTGTTCCCTATAAAATAACACCCAGGTCTCGGAGAAGAAACATCTTATCTAGGTGGATTTATTTCCCTTGTAATTTTTGCAAACACTAAAATGCTTGTTTAAACTTTGCTTGTTTGAAATTCGGGAAAGTGAGGTAATAGATTGTGAAGCCCCTCTAAAAGGGAAG
>PVIR01034162.1:0-17380 GCA_004026965.1 Petromus typicus
AACACAAGGATATCCACTATCAATATTTCTATTCAACATTCTGCCAGCCTAGTTAACACAAAATAACAAGAAGCAAACAAGTTGGCATGCCCATAACCCTGGTTAGTTGGGTGGCTAAGACAGGTATATAGCAAGTTTGAGGCCTGCTGAGACAACTAGACCCTGTCTTAAAATAAAATGAAAAGGTCAGGGGACATAGCTCAATGGCAAAATGTGTGTGTGTGTGTGTGTGTGTGTGTGTGTGTGTGTGTGTGTGTGTGTGGTGTGTGTGTGTGTGTAGCATGCTCAAGGCCCTGGATTCAAATCCTAGTACCACAAAACATGCACATACACACATATTACAGCCACCCAAACTGGAAAGGAAAATATAAGAACTAAATCTCAACTTTACAGACTATCAAAAGCCAAACACTATGTTTAAAACATGAGTTGATATATCTATTGTATTATAAGTAATAAACATGGACTTCCTCTCTCTGGTCTGTCAACATTATCAGTAACCAGGTATACAAAGTTTTCCACAAAATTAACAAACAAGAAGCTGAACGTAAAGACTAATAAAAGAAAGTCTTTGTTGAATTTAAATGTATTAATTTTAAAATATCTTACCACATTTCCCAAGGACAGATACATTTTAATTTATCATAATCCATCTGAATAAAATCATACAGAACTTAAGAAGCAGCCTCCCTTCTGCAGGAATAACTTGTTTATACTGCCTGCCTGCCTGCCTTCTTTCCTCCATGTTGTCAATACTGTGTCCCTGAAGAGACATAATGAGGGTCTACCCAGACACCATGGTCAATCTACTTCACTCGTCTTTGGGAGTCACATAAATAAAAAAAGTAAATCTGTATTGTTCAAAAATGGAGCACTTCCCCAAATAGCTACTTAATAGCTGCTTCTGAGAGAGAATTAAGTAGCAGGTATCGTGCTCCTTTGATCAGAACTGAGTTGGAAATTGAGAGCAGTATGAAAGGACAAGATGACACACCATGTGTCCCAGAAACAAAAACGGATATATGAAAATAACATTTGCTTCCTAAAGAGAAAAATGAAGAAATGAATCTCAAGCTTACAAGTACAGTGAAAGCTACTTCCTGATCCATTTCTGGAACATGTAACTATCTTGATACCCTCAGTAATCAAAGGCACAGGAAAAAAAGCACAGCTCAGCACTGACTCCTAAGCAACCACTGGTTTTGAGAGCCAATATTGAATTGGTTCCCCCAAGACAGGATTCCACACATGGATTTCTTAACTGTTGAGAAGCTAATGCCTTGTCCCTCACAAATGAGAGATCATTTATATCCAGGATTTATACTAACACTAACTATATCCTAGAACAAAATTACTACCCACCTCAATAGACATGTACATTACTAAACAGCTCTGTCAAGCTCTTTCAAAGCTTTATCTTAAATGAAAGAACATGCTGTCAATGTACCTAAAAGCTCTGCTTCTTGTTTCTCTTTCTAATAAAGTGTCACAGCATTGTCTTTAATGTGAGGAATTTAAAACTTTTGAACTATATATTACAAATACTGTATTCCAAAATTCTCTTCTGCCTCACCTTCCCCTTGAAACATACACCAATCTAATAACCACTCCTTGTTGCCAAATCCTGTTCGTAGTTGTCATCAGGCTTGTAGCACACATACACACACACACACACACACACACACACACACACACACACACACACATTAAGCTAATACACTACCTATTTTGTACTTCAGCCATGGTGATAATTATTTCTTCCCAAAATAACCACACAGGATGTGGTAGAATGCTCGCCTAGCATGCATGAAAGACAGCATTGTCAAGAACAAGTATCAGAGAGGCGTGCAAAAAGACAGGCCAGGCAAGCAGGGTGCAGGAGAGTTCACAGGGAGCCTCAGCAACAAAGAAGTCCTGCGCTATCGACCAATGCCTGGGCCTCCGGCCTTCCTGCTACCATCCAGACCATGACAGAGATGTGTGGAGACACACAAGGAAGCGGGGCACAGTGGGGTTTGCAAGGAACCAAAGCAACAAAGAAGTCCTGCACTATTAACTAGCACCCAGGCCTACAACTTTCCTGCCACTGCTGAGACTATACCAGAGCCCAGCGAAGACAGAATGGGTAAGAAAGGCATGGCAAAAGTAGTGCAGTGGATCTCAACAAGACACTGGAGAAACAAAGCTTAGGTGTATGGGGAGAGGGATTGTGGAGAGGGGAAGGTAAAGGGAAAAAAATGAGAATGTGTCATGTACTGGTACAAACCCTCAATATTGAATGTGATCACACTGTACACATAAAACATACCAATGAAATCGATTACAAAATAAGACAAGACACTGGGGGTTAAGAGATGTAGCTCAATGGCAGAGCATATGCTTAATATACGCAAATCCCTAGGATTGATTCCCTGCCCTACCAATAAAACCAAACCTTGCTTGAGTCATCAGGCTCTTAATTTTACTGAGTAAAAGTGGTTATGCTGCTTCCAGAGCTTCCAGTTTATTCCTGGGTCTATGTATATACTTATTTGTCTGACCATTTTTCTCATGTTTCTTTCTAGAACTTGAGAAGATGCCTAACACAAGGAAGGGGGCTCAAGTTTAAAAAGAAAAGAAAAAAAGATCACCACCAATGGGACAGTTGTAATTTAAATTTTTGAGAACCACTGCCAAAGACAAGTCACTTTTCATCAGCCACATGTAGTTTATTTCAGTATTCTGGACAACTGAAGATTTCACTGGGAAAACAAAACCAAAGCTGACGAAGAATCTCCTGGAAATTAATTAGAAAATTCCTTCTCGATGTCAGTAAAATATATGTGCATGAATTTGGCCTTGTCTTTAAGTGTGAACATCTTACCAAGTAGAGGGGAGGATTCTGAGGATCACAGAGTTTATAACTTAAGCAGAGTTCAGGGAGAACTACAGAGCATTAGTAAAATATTGAGACATTATAAGTATCATTGCTACAAAGTTAAATCAGCAAATTTCTCAGTATTAGGAATAGGCATTTTCACTCCCTTTGAATTAATAACTGAAAATATTCTCTGTAACATATGTACATTATTAAGCAGCTTACATAAAGGCTATCTTTTTAGGAAATTCTATTTTTAACAGTCATCATTTATGTTATAGTAATACATTACTACCGGAAGCAAGCATTTTGCTCTTGTCTACAAAAGTACACAACAAGACAAATTATAATTCCTCTACAAATGTTTTACACAAAAGACTACAAGATTTCTATCCTAGCTAGCATAGTATGGTCTAGCATGGATGTCCCACAAATTACTTGTGCAATGCGAAAATATACACAATAGACTTCAAAAGAAACTTATTTACTATTGTAAAACTATAGACAGTAAGTCCTTTTATAAACAAAATACATGTAAAAACTTGTATTTTTTCTTTTTAAAAGATACTGAGCTTTATGTGAAACAAAAACAAATGAGAGAAAGAATGTGGTCACATATAACATACAACGTATGTTGCTCAAAGTAGTAAAAAGATCATTTTTAACACTATTAAGAAGTATTAGCCTCAAGCAAACTACTGAACAGAACTGTTAATAAAGATAACAGTCATTAATGCTACAAGAAGCAAGATACAGCAGCCCACACTTGTAGTCAATCCCAGTTGAGCATTAGATAGGAGGATTCCACGTCTGAGTGCAGCCTCAGTATCTTAGCAAGACTCTTTCTCAAAATCTAAATCAGAAGGATTAGGAATATAGCTCACTATGAAGGCCTTGGGTTCAACCTCCAGTACAAAAACCTCCAAGAAGGGTAGTATCCAGAAATAGTTTCCCACAGTGTTTATATTTTCAACTCATAAAGAAAAACTATTATCTTTCAGGGGTTTGGTTTTGTTTTATTCAATTAGGTCAAAATAATCCAAATGGCGGGGGAGGGGGGCAGTGCAGGGATTTACCATCTCCTTTCCACTGAGCTGTATTTCAACCTCTTTTATTTTTGAGACACGATCTAAGTCAGTAAGTTGCCCAGACAGGGCTTGAACTTTTGATCCTCCTACCTTAATCTCCTAAAGTGCAGAGGCCTACATTTCCATGCCCAGCTCAAGCATTTATTATGTTTCAACTTTATGCAAAATTTTAGGTAATAAATCAAAATACCAATGTGAGCTCAATTCATATTTGTTTCTCTGGTAATTAAAAAGTTAACAGTGTACATTTCCCAGACTCCAAATATACCTAATTAGACTTAGGTAAGACAAATAGGCTTGATGAGTCATTGCATATTTTGGTAACTATTTACTCAGATTCTATATTATAATGAGGAATTTTCTATCTTGCCATGAATTTACTGGAAGTAATGAATATGAGAGAATGAAAAAAATCAACTTAGAGCCAAAAGACAGGGTCCTAAATTACAAGCACTTGGTATATCATCTGCCCTCAACTGTTCACTGTCTTTCAAAGTCTAAACCAGAGCTATGTGAATCAGAAGAGTCAGCCCATCAACCCTCATCCCCTAAAGAACCAGAGGTCAGCTCTTTAAAGGCAATGTCTATTTTTAAACTAATAAAAGTTGGGTTGTATATTTGACCTACATTTAAATTATCATCTGGTGAGGAATGTCCGGCTAGACTCTTTTAGCAGTTTAAGTTGCAAGCAGAAGGTCCTAACAAAGTTCATTTTATACATGGCAGACAAAGCATTCTCTCAGCAACTGGTATCCTCCACAAAGCAAAGAGCAGCAGCTGGGAAGAAAGAGGCAGCCTGCAGCTGAAGGACTCTGGAAGGTACTTCTTCACACAACTGATACAGGCAGGCCATTCTTCACAGCCAGATGATTTAGGAAAACCAATTTCCGACTGCTCAGTACAATAGGGCAAAGTAACAGCATATTTTTAAGGGCGCGCAGAACACATGGACACCACTGTGAAGAAGATGCCAACAAAAACCTATTTACGCTTCTTCACAGTACAGTCTCTTCAGAAAGTACAAGTTCACAGGGCCACACTGACCAGAAGAGTCTCACTGACAATAATGAAAGAGTTTTCTTTTGAACTTTGTGCACAGAAACAAGAAGATAAAAGAGAACTGTGAATCTATTACAGTATCTGTTAAATAATGATGGTATGGATGGGTGATAATTTTGGAAATTTTCATCATCTTTAAATGTAGATACCTTCAAAGCAATGAGAATGTCCATGGTTTTTAAAAATTATTCTTCAAGGGCACTATACTAGCATTGGGTTGGCATGTATTCCTAGTGAGTAGGAGGTAGCATACTATGCTACTTAGCAAATTACATTCTATTGATTTGAATAGGATATAAAATAAGAAAATCATCACTAGAAAAGAGGGGAAAAACTAAAATACAACTCTGGAAAAACATCTAAATAGTATTTTAGCCAAAAGCCAAAATAGTAGTAATTCAATAAAATTCATTTAAATAAACTATTAATAACAAGTGTAAAAATTCCAGATGTGTCTATGTATATGACACCGACAAACTTTGTCCTTTTTCAACAGCCTACAATTCTGGCTCAGTCCACATGCCTAAAAAAATGATTCAGGGAGCAGACCAAATCTAAGTAATTTATTTTCTAGGTATTTAAAAGGTCAATCTGACTTTTAAGAGTAAAAATTATCCAAGTGCAGTGGCACAGTTGTGTAATCCCAGCTGCTAGGAAAGATAAAGCAGAAGAATTACAAGTATGGAGCCATCCTGGGGAAATGGTGAAATCCTGAAGTGAAGATAAAAGAAAGAAAGGAGAGAGAGAAGGGAGGAAGAGAAGGGAAGGAATGAAGGGAGGAAGAGGCTGAGCATATAGAACAGGGGTAGAACTCCCAGAGGTCTGCTCCCCAGAAACTGAAACACACACACACGCGCACACACACACACACACACACGCACACAGAGTCAAAAACTTTAGCCCTATGGTCCTCAAACTGGATAAAGAACAAAATATAGTTAATGCAGGCAAGTAACAAAACTTTCTGTAGCTTTTAGATTTTTATTATAATATGGGTGTCCAACCTACAGGCTGCACACTAGACATAGCTGCTATACCATGCAAAGTAAAAATATGGAATCACACCCTACCCCTTCATTTATCTGCTCCATTCATGAACACAATATTAATGGGTTTAAAGCTGTTTGTTGTTACCCAATATCCATTCTCCTCCAGCTCCTAAGCTACCTTCAAATTCTCCAAATTTATTTACAGGAAGCACAACATCTAATTTTAAACTTTTTATATCCCCTGCAGCTAGGTGAGTCCATATGACTCAGTCCTGGCCAATGAAAAATATACATGTGTGTAGCAACAAAAAGCCGCTTAAAGGGAACTAAATGTTCAGCATTTCATCATTTTTCTCCTCCCTTCTACTCTATAGAATATGAATAGTGATGCTCTAGTTTATCACCCTACTAATATGCAGTCACCTTAAAGATGTATGCCAAAAACTCCAAAGGCAAGTCTAAATAAATTTTTAGTGTTATATCCAGGGAATTAGTGGTCAAAGATCCAGGCACTATGGAGGGTATACAATTACCAATGATGCTGTTTTTGCTTTGTTGTTACTAGCAACATTCTGGTGCCTCAAATGTATGAATATAAACAAGTTTATAAAACCTCTAAAAAGAACACGGCTTAAGTAACAGCACTCACTTTCCAAAAAGGAAACTTATGTTCTTAAGGAAGAAGCAAAGCCTAAGAATCAGACTCCCACTCTCTGTTTATACCCTTAATCCACCACTTAAGTACTTATGTGCTGAGGATTAGGTGCACTATGTGTATCTGTTTTCCTCCCTACCCTGGAAAAACTCTGTGGCAAAGACTACTCTTGCTCACTTTTGCAGTTCAAGAACATAGCAACATAGCAGATACTCACATGAAAAACTTGAAGCAAATGAATACTGAGCTCTTAAGAGTCTTCCAATAATAATCTGTATCTCTGAAATATGCATGGTATCTGCATGAGTCCAGTTCATTCAGTATAGGCTAAAACTGTTGCTCCCTGCTAAGCTGAGGAATCTTGCTATTCACCTCCAAGAACTATATACCTTACTGCCCTGTGTGCGAAACAGTTGAGCAGGATGAAAGTGGACACGACAGGGGTCCAATCTTCTTATTTTTTTCTTTTTGGACACTTATCCACACTCATTCAGTACACATTCACTAAATTCCTTCTATGCAATGCACATCATGGAGAAATGCTACAAATAATTCTCACAAACAAAACCCAACAACTGACCTCAAGGAATTTATCATGCAGATAAAGTGAGAAGTAATTACCATGCAGTATTAAAAAAAAAAAAAAAGATAACTATACAAAACACATGCTTCCCATGCAGAGTGCTTTGCTTAGACTACCTCATTTTCTGTACGTCATCATGGCTGGACTTCTTCTTTGAGATCCACTAAGCAAGGCAGCGAACACTCAGTAACACTCATTAACAGTGAACAATTAAGAAACCAAGTTGGAAGGTGATGAGAGGGGGAGGGAAGACTACATACACAATGAGAGAAGCCAAGCAAAGGAAATGAAAGCTGAAGTATCAATACAGTTGGGATCCATGGCACTTATTACGCAGACAATTTTCCAGGCAGAATCTGGAAAGACCGTGGCACTGGACCAGTGAGTACAGCTGTCCAAAGCAGTTCATGATAAAAAAAAAAAAAAAAAGGTGTTTTCAAGGGCCACGTCTAATGGAGGTTTCTCCTCAGTGTTTCTATATGGACCCTTGGAAGATGCATACAAGAATTTCCTAATCTCTAGCACGTGATATTTAGCCCATTTTATTTTGAGTCTAGATTATTAATACTTACAACTTTAAAAGATTACTTATTAGTATTAAAACATTTACAAAATGATGGTTATTTTTACCACTGTTTCTTTAAAGTCCACATACCGCAGATGAGTGATGAGTTTGCAGCAGAACACTAACTTTTGACTTTGTAAACCACACACACACAAAAATACATGTATTACTAAAGGATCTACCTGCTTCTGTCTTTAAAAATGGAGTATATCATACACCATTTCTTCCCCTATCCCAATATAACATCAAAAGTCCCCTCAAGTACAAACATATTTTTTGATCCCCTTGATAACTAACATTAGTCAATCTTGATATATTTGTTAATAAATTTTACCCAGAAGAACAGTTTTTAGCAATATAAAGGGCACTGAAGCATTACCTCAGTCTTCAAATAATACCTGGCTATCTTCAGAATTGAGACAGATGGGAAACAGAATCACCACGACCTGAAGGAAGAGTTCCTGAGGTAGTGCTTCGAGACTCCCTTTCCTTGTGTTAAAATCAAATACAAAACCTCAGTCTTTCACTCTGATGATGTGGTCCTCTCTCAGACTTATCTGCTGTTCTCTTGCGGTGTTATCAATAAACCTTAATTTTTCTATGTTCCTTAACTGTTGGTAAATTCTTTTTACCACCTGTGAAACCAGCTTCTCATATCCCATGTCTTGCTAGCAAAATGCATAGGAATGGACTGGGAAAATATTTTTCCAAAGCTGAACTATTTCTTTAAAATGTCTCTAATACACTTCCTTCTAAATTTTGGAAAGATGGTTAGGCACATTCATGGCCTACAAAATAAATGTTGCATTCTATGGCAGTGTCCACTTTTCGAATTTGATTTCCACTCTTCCTTTTCTATGAGAAATAAAACTTTATTTGGGCTGGCAATATGCCCACTTAAACACCACACTTGAGCATTCCTTGAAGATAGCAGTGGCCAAGGAGTTTCAAGTGGGAGTCGATGGTGGAGATTCTAAAAAGTGCCTTCGCCTCTTTGGCTTCCCTACCTGCTGCAGACATCTTGGCTGGAGCTCCAAGAAAATCCTGTGGTTTTGAGAACAAAGGCCTCCAGGAGGGATGCTACCAACCAGAAGTGCCTGAGTTGGAAAAACCACCACCCCTACAAGGTTTCCAACAAATACTTAATGTGAGAAAATCAAACCTGGAGTAATCAGACACCTGTTTCTACTAGTTCAAACACAAACTTCAGTGCAGATGCTAGAAAATAGTTAAAGTACACAGGCTGAAATCTGGCAAAAAGAAGTTTCAAATACATTAATGTTACTAAAACATTTCATGATTCACTATCTTTTAAGTCATACATTCATTTCATGATTATTAAACATCGTTTAAAAATAAATGCTTTCCCAAGTTTCCTACGGGCACAAAAGATACCTAGGTCTTAAAACATCTGAATATACTAGGCTCTGAACTAGGGAGGTTGAGGGGTCTTAGGAAAAAAATCCCAAAAGTGGACATTATGGGCACTATGCAAGGAAAACTATAAAGTTAAATGCCAACAATGCAATAAACACAAGGTATTTACAAATTTCCTATTATTTTACAAACTACTAAACTCTTACACAAGAGCCAATTGAGTATCTGGTTGCCACAGCCCACTATCAAGGAATCACAAAAATTTAAATGTAATGACATTTTTAATTCCACTTGCTGACCCTATCATTTTATTTTTTTAAAAAAGAATTGTTTTACAACTTACCTGACAGTGAGGAGATACATTATTTTACCTGGTTTCTGTAGGAATGCTACTGTACTTCTTCCCCTTCCATCTGCCTCTGTAACAGCTAAAGGACCATAGACAAGGGATTGTGCCTAATGTAAACATACTAGTGACCCAGGAATGGAACTGGGTAGGAGAAGGGGACTCTCTTTGGGTAAAATTAGACATTTAATAGAGAGTTTCTGCTGTATGGTAAATCATTATAGGAGTATTAGCTTTCTTTATAGCAAAGTGGTATGCTGAAATATACATAATGTCCAGGTTCAAACCTGGAATTTCCATCTATAACAATTACCAGCTGCAGGTAAAACTGTCTAAAGACTAATTTACTGTTCTCTGGCCTCAGTTTTTAAAACTATAACTGAAAATAATGCTACCATTCCATCAGTGTTAATGGATCCAAAGACTGCAACAAAACCTTTTGAGACCAAAAAGGCACTGTGTAATTATAAACAAGATGCTAATTACTAAAAGACTTTTGAATATTCAAGTAACTATTATTTGAGTATCAAAGATAAAAAGTTGTGAAAATTTTAAAAAGCATTAAAAAACCAAAAAGTCAAGCAACTTGTGAGTAATATAGTTCTCTTAGTTCCTGCATAAAACACTTGTGATGGTAACCGACAAACACAATTTCATTCTCTATTCAATGTGTCACTGAGATGTGCTAAGGACAGTCTCTGCTGAGCAGCAGTGTCCGCATCATGATAATGAAATAACGGAATTCACAGCTCCCTTACTTGAGTAGACAAATCCCGTACCACGTTTACAAAATGTGACAAACGACAGACTGAGGCAATGGCCCTCCTCAATGTCAGAGGGAAGGAGCTCCTTGAGTATAAACTTACAGGACAAGAAGGTGGAAATGGAGGTTATGAAAGACAGGACAACACCCTAACATGAGAAGGAATGCAGTGTGTCAGAAGGACCAAGGTGACGGCAAGGAATGACAGGCCAAGTGATTGCCCCAGTGGCAAGGTTTCCATCACAGAGTTTGAAGCTACATAAATAATCCTAGACTTTCTTCCACAAGCTCTGAGGAGTCTACGAAACATTTTAAATTGGAGAGTAACATGACTAGACATCACTTTTGTGTAGAAGCTCTAGTGGCAATCTTTAACATGAATGGGCTCCAAGAGCGGAACAAGACAGTGAAGCACTAGGCATCCAGAAAAGCAAGGCTATGGAAATAGAATCCACATTTTAAGCCCATCCTAGATGTTACAAAGTTTTCTAAGAAATTATAATCATGTCTGGTCATCTTGATTTTCATAGAGTTTTTGTACAAATATAATCTTCTAGTAATTACCAGTAGCTTCAGAAGCCTAGAATCATATGGTAAGGTTTTAAATTCTCATGATGCATAATACAATGTTGAACACACCATAAATTAAAGGTGATTTAGGAGATAGTTTCACCAAGAATATCATGCAACTTCATACTAAAATACCAGAGAGCACCTTTCCTACCACATATTTCATACTCAAATGCTCCCTATTTATAATCAACTGCTACTAATATGAAGAAAACTACATCTTAAGTATTTGGGATTCCAACTGAGACAGTCTTACTTGTCTATGTGATGAGCATAAACTACTTCAACCAGTATGTAGATTTAGGTAAGGAATATGTTCTAAATTTTGACCACTTTTTAAAGACTTTTTTGCTTGAAAACTGTAGCATGTTCTCTGCCTACAACTATAAGGTCACTTATCAAAAAAGGTGAAAGAGTTCTGTGGGCATCATGAGAGGATCTTATCTCAGCTGACAGCGTAAGTAGTTTGTAAAAGGGAAGATACCACACAAGTCGTCTGAATGACTCTAAGTTGGCTGCTGCCTGTATATTCACAGAGAAAAATGTGTGTAAACATGAGCATCCAGGCACAAATGTGCATCTGGACAGGATCTTAACACAATTCCTCAATTCCTTAAGGATCTATTCTCTTTCGGAAGTTTAAAAGCTAGTAACTGTTCTAAGTGACAGAGAAAAGATGGAAAAGAAGGCCCATCTCCTTTCAACCCAAACAAGGAATTCTGTCCACAAACTTATTCAGGAAGCATAAGAGGTTAAATGTATCAGCTGCTTAATCCTCCCTATTAAAAATATATCAAATTTTTCTCTTTTTGAACCTACTCCTACATCTTCCTTTGGGTTTGGTCCTCTGGCACTGGATTAACAGGGTTTATCTTGGCCAAACACTACTTTGTAAATGTTCTCAGGAAAAGCAGCAAGATAAAAAGTGGTTACTTATACCAAGCTAAAGTGGAGGAAGTTTGCAGAATAAACAATCTAACAGTACAATGAATCCTCAAACTAAGACGATTACCATTCTTTACTTAATCTGGATAATCACAAAACTCAGTGCTTGATTTCTGAAGCTTCTACATTCTGAGTCAAGATACCTCCAATGTTGGAAGAACTGCATGTTAGATAGGCGTGGTGGTGTATGCCTATAATCTCAGTACTCTGGATCCCAAATTCAAGCCTGAGCAACTCAGTGAGACTTTATCTTAAAATTATAAGAAGGAAATTACAAGTGTGAAAGCCCTGGCTTAATCCCCAGTAACTACGGGGTGGGAGGGTAAGAGTTAATTTTTAGTATTTAATTTGGTCTTCCCAATTCCTTCTCTCTCACAAGTTTAGCCCACTCAACTGGAAAATTTTACAGTGTTAGGGATTAAAGTTATGGTCCTGTATACACTATGCAAGCATTCTACTACTGAGCTACGTCTAAGCTGTCAACCAGCATGTCCTTATGACTAAACAGTTTCAAGCCACACCATACTCCTGCTGTGTTTGCATATAAACTATCCTTCAAAGATTCAGGTGTTGAAGGTTTGATCTCCAACAAGCAAGGGTCAGAGGGATCTGATCATGAATGGTCCATCCTCTTCTGTAGGAATTTAATTCACTGATGGATTCACACTTGAGTGGACTATTAGGATAGAGGAAATGTTCACACAGTGGTGGTGAACCTTTTAGAGCCCACTGTGGCATGCATGCCGGGTCCACCGCTGCTGCTGGAGGAGGCAGGACCTAGACAGAGGAAGGGGGTCCCGGAGGATGTGCCCTTGGAAACTACGGGGTGCTGGAGATTGTGCCTGCTGGTCCCTCCCACTCCAAGAGGCCCTCCCCTCTTGGCATCACTCAGACCTAAAGCAATGGAGCCAGTTTCTCAGGAACAGCAACCCCTGAACCTCCCAGGAACAGCAATCCCTGAACCTGAACACCAAAACAAATCTTTAATTTGTTTTTCTCAGTTTTTCTATCACAGTGATGGAGTGCCAATTAACACCAACCCTAAGAGCTCCTTTCCTGTGTCCCACGTCCAACCTTGCCAGTCAGTCCAGCCTCATTGGGCTCTTGTAATGATGTCAAGTGACAGTGAGTACAAGGGACTCAGCACAGGTCATGCTACAGTGCTCCGTGAATGGTCAGCCATAAGTAACACATGCACAGCAAACACTAGGAAGCCAACTAATTATCACTGTGATATCTATAAAAGGACATCACAGGATTATCCATCTACCTATCTTTACATTTCACTGTCATTTTCTATAACTTAAAGACCAAGTGAGTTATTCGTAATTACCTTGTACTTGGCCTTTCCAATTGTCTGTTACTTTAGCCTGCTGTGACTCCATTAATATGGCATCCTGAGGAGGATTTCAAGAGATTTATGATCACCTACTGTTGATTATACCCCTACTAATTTTCAATGGTTTTCTACTGATAAACAATAACCTAAATTAAATTAATTTTTACACCATGTAGTTGTTCCCTCTAGGAACCCACTGAACTATATTTACTTTTCACCAGCTGTCTGGATAATTATATTTAGTCCACATTTTATATAACTCAGTAGACAATGAGCATGTTCACTATTAGCTTCTCTTTTTTGGACTTCCCTATGTTCTCTAGTTCCTCTTGAGACTTAAGCAAGGGTTTCTGAATGAAGACAGAATCACCACTCAGAGGCAACTCAATTACACACTCAGTGCTTAAAAATCAGACAAGTAGTAATATGACAAAAGATGAGAACCAAAAAGGTAAATAAAATAGTGAATGACTAGCAGCATTTCAGATGGATTTTTACATTTAAAATCAAACACTAAATTTAAATTTCTACGGGGTATTAAAATCCTTTCTTTAAATTGTTGAAGGGTTTTTTAATAGGGGAGGATAATCTTAACACAAGATTTCCACAAAACTGAAAGACTTCACCTTTATTTTATACAATGCCAATCAATTTAACTAAAGTAATGACATTTATAAAAGTCAAACAGGAACAACTATTCAAAGAATATCTATTATTTCAAAATTTATCCAACTTACCCAAAACACAACCTCAAACTCTGTATGCATAAAGAGTTTTCCAAAGTAAGATGAAGGAGGCATACTGTATCTAGTCTCTTCACTTGTAATAATGCTGTCAACCTGGTTGGCTTGAGACACACACGAGACAGAAGTGACACACACTTGGGGGGCCTGCTGAGCAGGCCACAGAGGAGTGACCTTCTGGACTAGCCTGGCCACTTCCTCTCTGCTCTTACCCTACTGTTTCCCAGACACTGAGTTGAGGAACTTTCCTCTTCTGTGGCTTCTTATCAAAATTTAAATGTCATCATTCTGAGAAAGACCCCACTAGGAAAAGAAAAGGAAGGTACAGACTAGGAAAAGTATTTGCAAATCATATATGTAACAACACATTTTTATCCATGGAATATTTTTAAAACCCTCTGAAAAGCATAAACCAAAACAACTTGATTTTAAAAGCTTGATTTAAAAATATCACTAGCTATGAGAGAAATACAAACTAAAATCACTACCAAAATAAAATACCATTACACATCTGCTAGAATAGCTAAAATAAGACACTAGTAATCTAAGTGTAGGGGTACATGCTTATAATCCCAGTACTCTCAGGGGCTCAGGTAGGAGGACCATCAGAAGTTCAAGGCCAGGTGATCTGCACAATGAGACCTTGTCCTGCAAAAACCTACTAAAGGATATCCAAATGATGGAATCTTATTCAGCAATTAAGCAGAACCAACCTAGATGAATCTTAAAGGAATTCCATTGAGTGAAAGAATCAGCTTTTTTTCTTTTTATGAAACACATCTCACTATGTGGTCCACACTGGCCTTGAACTGAAGCAATTATCCTGCCTCACCCTCGCTAGTGCTAGGAGCAGACATATATACTACTACCCCTGGCTTGAAAGAAATCATCTTCTAAAAATGAGCTACTACAAACTTCCACACAAATGGCATCCTTCCAAAGATAAACAGAACAGAACAGTGGTTGCTAGGCACTAAGGAGGGGAAGGGTGTTGTACTATGGAGGATCTCAGTTACACAATCAATACGTGTAACTCACTGAACTATACATCAAAGGAACAAAGGCAATTTGACTTCAGGATAATTTTCAAAAACTATCAACAGGAAATGTCTCACATTTACAATAATACAGTGCTCTGAATAACTAGCACAGGTAAATACAGTACTGAATATTGCTGGAAAAGTAAGTTTAAAAATATACAGTACAGTATTAAGTACTGTTTAAACCGAGTCAATTTATAAACTCTTTTAACAGAAACCACCAATCATTTATTGAAACATTTAATGCTTTACCCACAAAAGTGGCTGTTTAATATAAAAAACGCCAGTGTTCCACAGAACCTAACTCTTCTGGCCACCCTGACTCCTGGCTTTTGAGAGGTTGATGTTACAACATAGGTGAATCACAAGGGAAACAGAGGCATGAGCTCAAAGTCATCCAAGTTTGTTTCGCACAAGCCAGCTCCATGCCTGTCCCCACAGTGCATTCTGTGCCCTCCCACTGCTCAACAGGAAGTGTATTTTAATGTGCAGCACTTGGGGTGGAACTGGAAGGGGAGCAGCGTCAGCAGAGTGTCTACATCTTGTCGTCACGACCTCTGCAACTGCAGCACGTCTCTGCGGTCAGCGTGCTAGGAACTGTCCCCACCTTTCAAAGGGTGTTTAACTCTACCCTGTGAGACATAGAGGAAATGACTCTCAGCTGCACTGGTATGCTGGAGGGATCCCACCCAGGTTCAAAATGCCGTAACGGAAGTGTTTCCTAAGACAAATCTATTCATCCTCTCTGGCAAAAATACTGTTAAGTCTTCCACTCCCTCCAAGCATTTTTTACTAAGTCATTTTTATCTTTTTCAAAGAAAAACACCAAGCACTAGAAGGGCTGTCTTCATCATTCCTTCACTAACTGCTCTTTCTCTATTTTCAAGAATATCCTACATATTCAGCATTGGCCATTTGATTGCAGAAAATCACAAATGTGTTTTTCTGAAGAGTTTAGTTTCTTTTTTTTTTCTTTTTTTTTTTCTTTTTTTTGAGACAAAGTCTTACTACTCAGTTCAGGATGGCCTTGAACACACGGTGATCCTCCTGCTTGTGCCTCCTGAGTGCTAGGATTACAGGTATGAGCCACACACACACACACACACATAATAAAATTTTTATCTTAATGGAAGCTATGAAAAATTTTACTTTTTCTGCTTTTTCCCTATTTTTCAATGTTTTCCAATAATAAAATATCAAGCAAGACAGAACGGTTCTGCTCCTTTACTCCCAACTTCATTTGTCATAAATTATGACTGTTACTGTTATTTTCATTTTCAATACTCTTAGGGAAATATTACTTTTGAAGACATTATTTGATTCACCACTGTTAGCACTAAAAAGGAAATGAGGTAGTACAAATACAAAAAACTTTTAGATAAAAACTTTCATCAATTAATTCAAAAAAAGTTATACACACAAGAAGGGGCTGGTTATCTTTAAATGAGAGTACTTGCTTCTTGATGTGTTTAACTTACTAGAGAACAGGGGACAGGGACAGAAGAGCACTTTAGTAAGCCAGCTTTGACTACAGGAGTCCAGACCTAAGGTATATGTTACATCATTCTTTAGTGAGAGATTCTTTTGAAGACCCTACTAGACTGTACTTAAAGTAACAACTTGACAGGAAGTAGCTGAACCCCAGCTCACATGTGGTGCCCAGAACGCAGCTTTCTGTTAAGTCTCTAAAGTCAAAGGAGACATCAAGCAAGCCCATCCCACAGTGCTCTTCTTGCTGCCACTGAAATGCTTTTACTTCTATTAGTCTTAGTCCCAGCAAAGAGATTCTATATTCAAAATACAATTGACACGCAGAAGGTCACACACTCCGCACCCCACACACGCACAGCTCTCTGAAGAAAACTAATTTGTTTTATATAACTTAGAGGTTGCAGTTTAAGATTTGTTGAGGCTGAAATACACCAGCAATGCCTACTGGCAAAGATACAAGTTAGAAAATGAAGCTTAAGAATATAACTATAAATAGCCAAGGAGATAGGAAAACTGGGTGTTATTATGGGGAGCCTAATGATACCAAATAAGGAGAAGGGGTTCCCATTGTTCCGGGGACTGACAGTGAAGACTGAGCATGAGAGAGGGTCTCACCTCAACCACCGAAGCAATCACTCCCCAAGGACATCCTCATTCTGTAGTTTTGCTATACCACTTAGAACATTTTCTAGAGAGCTCTTTGAAAACTTTGTCTTCTTCCCCACCCTTTCATAGTACCTGAAAACTCAATAAATCACTGCTGAGCAAAATAAAAATAAATACATGAAATATATACCTAAATACAAAAATAACATCAAAGGGTCACAACTCTGCCAAATTTGTACAGCTCGTTTGTGTCTACATTATCAATATTACCTACCATCCACAGTCCTCTGAGGGAACCTTTTAAAGTTGTGTCAATTTTGTAACTATTGCTTTCATTAATGCTGATTAACAACATCTGCAAGTC
>PVIR01034163.1:0-17374 GCA_004026965.1 Petromus typicus
TGGGTGTGGAGACTCAAACCCAGCAGCAACCAGTACCACATACCACAGTGCCGGGCGTGGTGGCTCACGCCTGTAATCCCAGCACTCGGGAGGCAGAGGCAGGAGGATTGCTGTGATGAGTTTGAGGCTGAGCTCAGGGCCAGCCTGAACCACAAAGCGAGACCCTGTCTCAAAAAACCTAAAAAAAAAAAAAAAAAAAATTGGTAGAAACAGGGGCCGGGGAGTTAGCTCAGTGGTTCCGGCGCCTGTCTTGCAAGCGCAAGGGCCTGGGTTCAATCCCCGGTAACCACATACCATACTGGGCGTGGAGACTCACGCCCAGCAGCAACCAGTACCACATACCACAGTGCCGGGCGTGGTGGCTCATGCCTGTAATCCCAGCACTCGGGAGGCAGAGGCAGGAGGATTGCTGTGATGTGAGTTGGAGGCTGAGCTCAGGGCCAGCCTGAACCACAAAGCGAAACCCTGTCTCAAAAAACCTAAAAAAAAAAAAAATTGGTAGAAACAGAAGTTACATTATGCTAAGTGTCAGGCACTGTTTTACATGCATTAACTCACCCAAATTCTTCTAACTATATAAGGCAGAGTACTGTTACTATTTTCAAGAAACTGAAATACAAACAGGGAAGTTATTTGTCCAAGGTCCCACAACTAGTAAGCAACATCAGTGGGCCACACACCTAACCAGCATCACTGTGGAGCCAGTCCTCTCAACTGTCATGCTGCTAGCTAAGCTTTTACTCACTGAGCTCAAGGAAAAAGAATAGTAACAAATAGGCACCAGTCAACTTCTGGATGCCTGCAGGGAATTTCTGGTGGGCCATAACTACATATCATAAAGTAAGTTACTAACTGGGTGTGGTGGCACATCCTATTATCCCAGCAGTTGGGAGGCTGAGGCAGGAGGATTGAAGTGAGTGAAAGCCTGATCTACATAGCAAGACTCTGTCTCAAAACAAACAAACAAACAAACAAACAAAAAAGGTCACTAGGGCCGAGGAGTTAGCTCAGTGGTTCTGGTGCCTGTCTTGCAAGCGCAGGACCGGGGTTCAATCCCCGGTAACCACATACCACACTGGGAGTGGAGACTCACCCCAGCAGCAACCAGTACCACATACCACAGTGCCGGGCGTGGTGGCTCACGCCTGTAATCCCAGCACTCGGGAGGCAGAGGCAGGAGGATTGCTGTGATGTGAGTTTGAGGCTCAGCTCAGGGCCAGCCTGAACCAGAGTGAGACCCTGTCTCAAAAAACCTAAAAAAAAAAAAAAAAAAAAGCTCTGGTCTTTATATGATGTTTTGAGTGTTTTTTGTGAGACAGGGTCTCACTATACATTTCAAGCTGGCCTCAAACTTACACAAGCCTCCTGCCTCAGGCTCCCTCAGAGTTCTGGGATTACAGGTGTACACTACCATATCCGGCTCAGAGAGGTTTGAGTCACATGAAACCCAAAGTGTCAGGTCATCAAATGCCTGACACTTTTCTCAAGTAAAAATGACATTAAAAAACAGCATTCTTGGACCAGGGATTTAGCTCAGTGGTTCCAGCCCGTTTTGTACAAGGCACCTGTCTTGCAAGCACAAGGGCCCAGGTAACGACATACAACAATACTGGGCATGGAGTCTCATGCCCACCAGCAATCAATACCACATACCACAGTGCTGGGCGTGGTGGCTCACTCAGGTACTCCCAGGACTCAGGAGGCAGAGGCAGGAGGATTGCTATCAGTTTCAGGCTGCGCTCAGGGCCAGCCTGAACTACAAAACAAGACACTGTCTCAAAAAAGAAAAAAACAGCATTCTTACCAAAGTGAATAAAAAGTTACACATAGAAACTATTAGCTCATAATTTTAAGTAAAAAAAAAAAAACACCCCACCATGCCAACCGGTCTCTCCACAAAACCAAACCAAACCCAACCCACCATGTCAAAGGATTATCAACTTCTTTCCAGAACATAATTCTCTTCAGTGGTGGAAGCTTTTGTAAAGAGACCAAAAGTTCATAGGAAGATAGATCCTGGCCATTCCTTCCCTCAATAGGAGTTATTTTGTCAGGGACTGATGGGTCATATCACACGTCAAACACTAATGAAAATAAATGGAGCAACTTCTAAATATGAAAAACAAATTGGCCCCACATGGTGGCATATCTATAATACCAGGTGGCACATGTCTATAATACCAGCACTTGGGGTGCTAAGGCAAGAGAAATGCCACAAGTTCAAAGCCAGCCTGTGCTACATAGTGAGTTCAAGATCAGCCTACATAGCAAGACCCTGTCTCAAAAAAATCAAAAAGTCAAATGTGGTATAAAAGGGAAAACAGTTCGGTAAGCTCAAGTATGGTCTGACGATACTGCCACAGGCCTTAGCATCTTCTTTGTCTCCTAAATGAATTGAGCCACCAAAAAGAAAAACGTCACTTCACAGAGAATGCTATGAGATTTTTAAATTGGTAGAGACTCCTCTCCATCTTCGCTTCCTCCTCGGCTCTTGAAACTGCTGTCAAATATTATACTCTGGCAAAGAAAAAAGGGGTAAAAGTTGAGGGACTTTATTGAAGATGTTTTTATTACTAGAACTAATACAACTAATTATCATTATCTTTTTTGTTGTTTTTAATTTTTATTTTACTGTGATCCGAGTGATTGAATGCTGCCTCTTAACTTTTTTTTTTCTTTTCCCTTTAGTACCTGGGATCTTTGTTTATTTACTTGTTTTTGTTTGTTATGAGACAGGGTCTTTTTTTCTTTGAGGCAGGATCTCGCTTTCTAGTTCAGGCTGGCCCTGAGCTCAGCCTCAAACTCACATCACAGCAATCCTCCCGCCTCTGCCTCCCGAGTGCTGGGATTACAGGCGTGAGCCACCACGCCCGGCACTGTGGTATGTGGTACTGACTGCTGCTGGGCCTGAGTCTCTACGCCCAGTATGGTATGTGGTTAACCGGGGATGAACACAGGCCCTTGAGCCTGCAAGACAGGCACCAGAACCACTGAACTAAACCTCCGGTCCCCCGACAGGGTCTTGCTTTGTAGTTCAGGCTGGCCCTGAGCTCACTATGTAGTCCAGGCCAGCCTCAAAGTCATAGCAATCTACCTCTGCCTCATGAGTGCAGGGATTATAGACATGAGCCACCCAACCGTGGTATGTGGTTACTGGGGATGGAACTCAGGACCTTGCACTTGCCTGGTAGATGCCAGAACCACTGAGCTAAATGCCCAGCCCTTTTGTTTGTTTTTGAGACAAGGTCTCACTATATACTTTAAGTGGGCCTTGAATTCACTAGGTAGCCCAGCCTGGCCTAGAACTCTCCACAGTCCTCCTACCTCAGCTTCCTGAGTGCTGGGATTACAGGTATCCACCACCATGCTCTGCCAGCATCATCTTAAATACCTAGAACACAGGACCTGTCCTTAAGAAATGTCCATATGAGGTTAAATCATTTAACAGTTTTAAGGCCAGGGATATAACTCAGTAGTGCCACTGCCTGCATGAGTTTAATACCCGGTTCTGTTATAAAAAAATTTATGTAATAGCCAAGCATAGGCTTTTTTACATTTTAGCAGGTCAGCAATGCTCTCTTCTACCACATCTCCCATCCTACAAAATACAGGTACCTCAATTCATGAATTTAACTCATTCCATGATTCTGAGGAAAATGGCTACCCTCTGTGTTCCTGCAAAATATGGCTACAGTTGCATTCATTACCCAATCCAGAGTTCCCAAACAAAAACAAAATTCTGCCAAATGCTTCTGTTTGAGAACCAAATTGTTTACAAACAAAAGCATTCATGAACAGAGGCACCACTATATATCCAATTTGTCCTATTAGGGTATTGAGGAAATTCTGCTTTTCCTTGTAACAGCTGTCTAGTTAGACACAACTCAAAATCCAACTACGAACAAGTCAGAATCTCAAGCTTGTTTCAAGTACCTTAAAGGTTTTCCACAGACTTAAAATGGTATGTTCAGTACATACACCTACAATAAATACACAGGGACACAAGACACTAAGTAGGCAGGCTGGGAAAAGAGCATCAAGGAGCTCTGTGCAAACCACAGTCTTTCCCACATGAAACAAATAAGATGAGCCTTGGGAATAAGTCAACATACCTGAAGATCTCTCTTCAGAAAAGGGACTCATCTGCACAATTCTTTAATATTTAAAAAGAGTTGAGATATAATTTATAATCTAATATAATTCATAATCTAAATAGTATTTCAAAATGGGTATTATACAGGTTTTCAGTATTTTTGCCATGTATCATCAACACAATCCAATTCCACAACATTTCTACCCCCCAAAAAAATTCCATACCTATCATCATATGCACTGATTTTATCCAAACTTTCTATGCAGATGCCGCCCTCTATTGCCCAGGCAAGTACTTTAAAATGACTGGCCAGGGTGAATCTATAAATTATCTATACAGTGAGGAAACAAGACAGCTACATTGTCAAGAAGAATACTAACCCCAAACTCTGACATTTTTAGCAATTAAGACAAATGTAAATTGTATACATTGGTTAAGCTGTAGGTTCACTATTTACAAGGCCTAGTAGCCTTAAATACAACCTTATTTTCTTCTCACCTGGGTCTCTCCTAGTGAGAGTGATAACATGAGGCAAAGGCCTAGCAAGAAGGCCTACAGATGCAGGCTATTCAGGTGCTGCAGGGTCAAGTGTGCTCATGACTTCTGATTTCTAAGACACACAGACAGGATGTGTCACCTTCATGCATCAGGGTGTTACAGGTGAGAGGTAGGTCCATGACGGGATCTGGCTTTTGTGCACTTATCTGGTACTATTTCCAGAAGGCTCCTATATCGTGTACCCAAGGTGGTTGCTCTCAGCTGCCCTTACCAGTAAGTCAGAGTCTCTGTAGGATGACAAAAACCACAAAGGCAAAGTAGATGCACATGGGTTGTGGGAAAGCCTTTTTTAGAATTTAACACAGGGACAGAGATGGAGGTCAATGGTCCCACATCTGCCAAGCGCTAGGTCCTGAGAAAGAATCTAACACCGCTGAGTAAAACAAAAACATTTAAGGCTAGAGATTTAGCTCAGTGGTGCAGGCGCAAGATTCTGAGTTTGATGTCTAGTACTAACACAAACAAAAAACAAACCATTAAATCTTGATTTTGATCATTAGAGTATAGAAAATATCTACTAAATGTTAAGCTTAAAAGTCTACCCTCAACATAGGCATTTTTATTTTAGTTTGGGCTTCTTTGGTACCGGAGATCGAACATAGGACCTTGTGCTTGCCAAGAAGTTGCCATGTTGCTGAGCTACATGCCTGGACCTGTTTTATTTTTTTAGACAGGCTCTGGCTTAGTTCAGATTGGCCTAGAATGTGCAAGATCCCACGTTCAAACCTTAGCACAATTAAAAAAAAAATTTTATGCATATTAGTAATTTAATTCATTTTCTCTGAGATTGCTATGTAACACTTCCAGTGGTTTGCTGTGCAACAAGTTGTATTCTAGCAATGTACTTACAATTTTATTGCAATTTTCAATAATGACATAAATTCAGGTTCATTTCCTGGATTTCCAAAAACACAATGAAATGCAATCAAGTGAAGCTCATGACATTTACCTAGTGAACAGACCAACAAAACTGCCTCAAAACAATTATCTATGGCAATACTTCTACAGGATCTTTAAGGATGTCCTGAAAATTTGTCCAAAAATATAATAATGCCTAACCAGACATGCTTATGAAGTACATATTTATCCTGTCTTCTACGAGAAATCATGCTATTGTCAAAGACTTCACAAAACCCTCGCTAAATGACAATTTCATTTTTCTTTAATATGAGGGTTTTAGCCAATCATGGCGGAATACACCTGTAATCCCACGACACTGGGGACTGAGCCAGGAGGATCACTCTGAGTTCAAGGCTAGCCTGAACGGCACAGTGAGAGTCCGTCTCAAAAAACATAAAAAAAAAAAAGAGGGCCAGGGATTTAGCTCAGTGGTTCCAACGCATGTCTTGCAAGCACCAGGGCCTCGGTTTGATCCCCAGTAACCACATAACAATACTGGGCATGGAGACTCACAGCACTTGAGAGGCAGAGGCAGGAGGATTGCTGTGATGCGAGTTTGAGGCTGAGCTCAGGGCCAGCCTGAACTACAAAGCGAGACTCTGTCTCAAAAAAAAAAATCATGAAAGTTTTATGAAGTTGATGCTCTGGGGAATGTAGCTCAGCAGTTCAGCACCTGCCTGGCAAGGACCAGGCCTTGAGTTCAATTCCCAGAACTAAAAAAAAAAGATAGTTTATGAAGTCTAGAATGAACTGTATCTGAAGGAATCAAAACAGATTTATCTCTGAGACATACTTCTTCTCAAGAAAGTCAAAATAATGAGGGAAAGAAACCTGAATTTTTAGATGGTAGTGTTTGTTTTGGTGACTTTTCAACTATACTTTGGTATATATATCTTTAAGATACATAATACTATTGAGGGGGCAAGGGAATAGGAAAAAATGAGAATTGAATTTTGTCATGTACAAGTACAAACTCAATGTTGATTGTGATCATGAAATATACCAATAAAATCAACTTTTAAGGGCTGGGAATTTAGCTCAGTGGTTCCGGCACCTGTCTTACAAGTGCAAGGACCTGGTTCAATCCCCAGGAACCACATACATGGGCGTGGAGACTCACATGCAGCAGCAATCAGTACCACATATCACAGTTCACACTTGTAACCCCAGCACGCGGGAGGCAGAGGCAGGAGAAATGCTATGATGTGAGTTTGAGGCTGAGCTCAGGGCCAGCCTGAATTACAAAGCGAGACTGTCTCAAAAAAAATAAATAAATAAAATAAAATTTTTTTTTAAATCAATTTTTAAAAGATACAGGCTAGGAATGATGGCTCACACCTATAATCCCTGCCCTTGGAAGCAGAGGCAGGAATACTGGCACAAGCTCAAGACTAGTCTAGGCTAACTGAGTTCAGGGCCACCCTGAACTATAAAGTGAGATCTTGTCTCAAAAAACAAAAATATCACGGGGCTGGAGATTTAGCTCAGTGTTTCTTGTGTCTCCCTGGCAAACACAAGGTCCTGAGTTTGACCCCTCGTAACCACAAACCACAATGCCAGGCATGGTGGCTCACTCCTGTAATCCCAGCACTCAGGAGGCAGAGGCAGGAGGATTGCTGGGAGTTCGATGCTAGCCTGATGCTAGTGAGTTCTGGGCCAGCCTGAACTACAAAACAAGACCCTGTCCCAAGAAAAAAAAAAATCAGGTATATACCAATTTAAGATAGCTTCCACGTGGAAGTAGCTCACAGGTAGAATACTTGCCTAGCATGTACAAGACCCCGTGTTCAAACCTTAGCACAATCCAAAAAAAAAAAAAAAAAAAGATTTATGCATATGAACTGCCTTACCCCATACTGGAGACTGAACTCAGTACCTAGAGTTTGCAAGGCAGGATGGCACCACTGAGTTAAATCCCTGGCCCACATAAAAAACTTTTAAGGGCCAGGAATTTAGCTCAGTGGTTCTAGTGAGTGCTTCACAAGCACAAGTTCCCAAGTTTGATCCTGGGTACCGCCAAAAAAAGGGAAACTTTTAAAAGGTAAGAAATTGCTAAGCACGGTGGCACAGATCTATAATCCTAGCTATTCAGGAGCCTGAAGCAGATGGGATTGTCAAGTACTGAATGAAGCCTACTTGGGCAATTTGGTAAGACACTTTCAAAATTTAAAAAAAAAAAAAATTTGTGTGGTACTGAGGACTGAACTCGGGCTCTTGTGCTTCCAACATAGGCAAGGTACCACTTGAGCTAAATCCCAAATTACTCAAAATAAAATGTTAAAAATAAAGGCGAGGACTGGGGATTTAGCTCAGTGGTCCCAGGCCTGCCTTACAAGCACAAGGACCCAGGACCCACATTCAAGCCCATAACCACATACAACAATACTGGGTGTGGAGACTGACGCCCACCAGCAGCCCACCAGCAATCAGTACCACATACTACAGTGCTGGGTGTGGTGGCTCACACCTGTAATCCCAGCACACAGGAGACAGAGGCAGGAGGATTGCTCTGAGTTCAAGGCTGGCCTTGGCTACATAGCTCAGGGTCAGACTGAACTACAAAGTGAGACCCTGTCTCGAAAAAACAAACAAGAGCAAGGTGCAGTCAAGCATTTCCTGGATTCAATACATACCAGCAAAGCAATAAAAATGCAATCAATTCAATATATAAGCTAATATGCACATTAAAGCAAATTCTGGAAATTCTTGCTGCAAAGGAGAATAGAAAAAATGCAAAGCAGGCACATGCCTATAATCCTAGCACCCAGGAGACAGAGGCAGGAGGATCACCATGAGTTTGAGGTCAGCCTGAGGTATACTGTGGGCTCAGGGGCTGCCTGAACTACAAAGCAAGACATTGTCTCAAAAAAAAAAAAAAAAAAAAAGCAAGGCAGTTGAGGAGTTTATGGCAAATGCAGCATTCAAATTTGTTCTTGGGCCCTAGCCCTTAAAAACAACAAATATTTCATCTGAAAAACAAGAGGCTGGTGTGGTGACACACCTGGAATCCCAGCCTTCACCAGCAGTCACACCAGCAGGAGGCACGAGGATCACAGGCTACATAATGAGTTAAAGGCCAGCCCCAAGACCCTGTCTCAAAAGACCAAACTAAATAAATATAAAAGAAAGGGGGAAAAAAGCCAGGCATGGTGGCATATAGCTATAATCAGAGCACTGGGAAGCTGAAGCAAAAGGACTGCCAGCCTGAGATACATAGTAAGTTTGAGGCCAATCTATACATAGCAAGACTCTGTCTCAGAACACAAAAGAAATAGTACAGGTGGATAGTGCACATCTATCATCTTAGAACTCAGGAGGCTGAGGCAGATGGGCAGAAAGATTTAAAAACTTCAAACACCAACAGGGCAACTTAGGGAAACCCTGTATCAAATATAAAACTGGCTAGGATGTAGCAAAGGCCCTAGGTTCAATCTACAGCACCACAAGAGAGAAAAAAGAAAGCGTCCCCAAATGCCAAGTATATTAGTGCCATCATCTGTGCCTTTGTGCTCCCTACAGTGAGATCCAGATGACAAGAGGATGAAGTTTGTGAAACTATGATTCTGAAGGTCCATAAATCGACTAAGGAAAACAAGTGACTTTTCTATTGATTTCCCGTGATTCCTCAACAGCCAAGTTCCATTGCTCTGTGCCTAATCCACAAGAATGAGAAGACATATGTCAAACAAATGAAAGTCAAATGGACCTTTACACATCTGTTCACTTGTTTCTTCTGTTAATTCCAAAATGATCAGAGAGACATTCTGATTCTATAGTATACTAACAGCACAGAAACAGGTTGCTGAAACTGTCTATCACTCAAGATGTGTTTTTTTTTAAAAAAAGATGTTTGTTATTTCACTGAAAAACATGATCTGAATAGCCAGATATTATGAAGGTTTGAATATGGGAAAGTTTCCAGATTTACAAATCAAGACCACACTGTTACAAATGATGGGTATTGTCTGAGATAAGACCATCTCACCAAAAGCAAAGGAAGCCCTGCAGAAAGAACTCCTAATGGGAAAAAAAAAAGATCAGGGCTGGGGACTATGTCTGTCATGCTCAAGGCCCTGGGTTACATACCCAGCACATCAAAAAGCTAAAAATAAAAATAAGCCAGGAGTGATGGCACACACCTATGATACCAGCACTTGGGAGGTTGAGACAGGAGGATCGCTGGGAGTTCAAGGCCAAACTAAAAATACACATGGAGTTTAAGGCCAGCTTAGTGAGATCCTGCCTCAAAAATAAATAAAACCAAACAATAAAACAAATAACAAAACAATGCCCATTTTGGGAAAGTTATATTCGCACTGCAGTCAAAAAGCTTAGGTGATTTCGACCAACGCCAGAGAATCCCACAAACCCATACACTTCCTGTAACCTAGGTTCCCTAATCGCAGATGAGTTTCCTAAAGGACTCTCTGGATGAAGGGCAAAGAGGCGCTCCTCTCCTCTTGCCAAGAGATGCTTCCTCCTCTTGGTTCGCTGAACTTGAGCTGTCCAAGCCATCACCACTCAGGAGCCCATCTGAGCGCCAGGCTCTCCCAAAGCCATCAGGAAAAAGAGAAACCAAAGTTGGTTCAACAGGAGGATCAGCCTCTGATGTGCGTCTCTCTCTGCACCTAGCACGAGGCAGTGTGTAACGCGCCTTGAGAAGAACGGGAGAGACCCGCACACGGACCCGGTAGAGCTCCAAGCTTGCACCTCGCGGCCCCGTGGCTCACTCAGTGCGGGGCGCTGTCAGGCTCTGGCCGTCACCCTCAGAGTCCCTGGCTCCGGCTAAATCAGTGCAGCCTGCACGGGGCGGTTTCCGTCTCTGCGTGTGTATCTACAAGGACTGCTTAAGTGAATTCGAGGCAAGGTGGTCCTCATGGACACCTATGGGCCTCTGGGATACAAAAGCCTTCTGTACACGCTGCGTGGTGTCTCCAAACAGGACTTCATGCAAATCATCATTCATAGGCAGTTCTCCAGCTAGCCAGGAAGGGCTCGTCTTGGCTGTGTCGCGGCCTCAGCGGCCCCAAGGTGCCTAGTACTGTGATTTTTAGTCTGAGGAACACTCAGGCCTCGAAGGCCTGGCCCAGTAAGTGTGCACTCTGCACCCCGAGCTCCCGCCTTCCCGACTCCGAGGCTGGGACCAAGTTTCCCGCCCTACGGCCCGACCAAAGACTGGTGACAGTTGGAGGCGGCTGGGGCTGGTCTCAGCAGGTTGGAACCGGTCTGGGCCGGGCCGGAGGAAGAAGGGGGGAGGGTGAGGCCGCCTCGCGCTCTCCCTGCGCGCGTGACTCACGCTGGCCGCTGACGTCAGGCGTGCGCGCGCGGCGGGGGGGGCTCTACGTACGTGTAGTGCTGCGGTTTCTCGGGCTGTGCCTGCAGCACCTGAGCGGTAGCGGCCGGGGGCGCCGAGGAAGCTGCGGAGCCGCCGGGCCCGGGGCCCTTCGACATGGTCCTGTCTTCCTGCCTCTTCGCCGCTCCCCTTTTATTATTCAGTCTGCGCGGTCCGCGGCTAGGACTTAGTGCGCCTGCGCCGCGCCACGAAAACGTGAAGACCCCCCGCACGGGGGCAAGGGCTGCTGGGAGTTGTGGTCCTCCGCGCGGCTGAAATTTTACCGTCGGCAGAGAGTTGCTGCCAAAGTGCAGGACCACAGTACCCAGGGGTCCCTGCGGAAGATGTCCCGGATTCTGAGGCCCCACGGTGGCTTCTGGGAATTGCAGTCCAGTTATGCTTCCCTTTACCTTTGCGTTTTCAGTTTCCTAGGGGAACCTTCACTTGATCACCGAGCTCTGCGAGTAGAAGAGATCTAAAACTAGGAAGGCTCCAGCGACTTCTGTGAAGTGGTTCCAAATATAATTTCACTGCCAAGAGTACGAGGAAAACTTTGTCTCTATACCTAGTACAGCATTGGCACGGTTATACCAGCTCAAGTGATGCACAAGGCAGGGTTTAAGATTTATTGTCGATTTTCAGCTCTGTCCTTTTTTTTTTTTTTTTTTTGGAGACAGAGTCTTGCATTGTAGTTCAGGCTGGCCCAGAACTAAGCCTCGAACTCACAGCAATCCTCCTGCCTCTGCCTCCCGAGTGCTGGGATTACAGGCCCAATTCACCACGCGTGAGTCTCCATTCCCGTCATAGTTGTATTTGGTTACCCGGATCGAATCTGCACCCTTGCGCTAGCAAGTCAGGCGCGGGAACCACTGAGCTATAACCCCGCCCCAGCTCTGGCCTTTATACTTAAGGAATCTGGAGGTGGCCGATGTCCTCCTTGTCTCTGCAGTGCGACTAACTTAACAAGCGTGCAGAGAAGCTGATACTGAAGTCAGTTTGAGAAAGCTTTGCTATCAACTACAGCCCCTACTCCTTTGCTAGATGCTTCATTAACATTTACTAACCCTGAAACCTGGAATTGGCCAGTTTGGCTTCCTTCTCACCTTGACACTTGGCCCGACTAAATTGTTTCCAGTACATTAAGGGCGAAAGGCGAATTTAATCTGTCTAGAAGTCTTAGATAAAGGTTCACTGGCAAGTTAAAGGTTTGTATAGATGTCCTAATACACTCTAGTTTTTTTTTCTCTGGACCCAGCCTCTCTATTTGGGAAGATATTTTTCCGTTCCTACCCCATCCAGGCATAGTTGTTCTATAAAATAAGCCAGTTTGCGGGCCAGGTGTGTCGGTGCGTGCCTATAATCCCAGCACTTGTGAGTCAGCAGGCCAGCCTGGAGGATCAGCAGGCCAGCCTGGATCATATAGTGAGTTCAGGACCAGCCAGGACTATATTTCAATATCCTGGCTCTCCTGAAGATTTAGCTCAGTGGCAGCGTGCCTGCCTGCCAGAAAGAAAAAAAAGAAAAGAAAACAGGAAAAAAAAAAAAAAGGAAAGAAGAAGGAGGAAGGGAACCGTATCTCAAACAACCACCTCCCCAAATATGCCAGTTGCCTCGGACATGGCATCTGGCATTGTTTTATTTTTCTTTTCATCGACATGTGTGTTATCTTGTTTTATTTTATGAATATAGGGTACAGGTTCTTGTTATACAATCCAGCCTAGCCTTGTAGTCCAGGCTGGCCTTGAACTCTTTGTAACCCAGTCTGGTCTCAAATTCTCATTGATCTACTTGTTTAAACCTCTGGATTAAAGTGCTGGAATCACAGGCATGTGCCACCATGCTTAGCTACATGCATTTTAAAATGTTCATATATAACATTTTTCAATTAACTTTGTTTTACATATTTGATCTATTTCAAATCCATCATTTTAAAGACAAATCGACATTTTAAAAAAAATTTTTTTTTTTTAGGTTTTTTGAGACAGGGTCTCCCTTTGTAGTTCAGGCTAGCCCTGAGCTCAGCCTCAAACTGACATCACAGCAATCCTCCTGCCTCTGCCTCCCAAGTGCTGGGATGACAGGCATGAGCCACCATGCCCAGCACTGCAGTATGTGGTACTGATTGCTGCTGGGCGCAAGTCTCCACACCCAGTATTGTTATGTGGTGACCGGGGATCAAACCCGGGCCTTTGCGCGCTTGCAAGACAGGCGCCGGAACCACTGAGCTATATCCCTGGCCCCAAATCAGGCCCCAAATCGACATTTTATTAAATAAGATTATATTAGCTAATGAATGTCTCATTAAGAAAGAACATGATGAATAATCCTAGGGATGGAGGGTGGGGCAAATGGAAAATTGTTAGTGTTTAGGAGTGACATATCTTTAGAGTAACCTCATACAAGAAGCTACACTGTCAGCTAACAGTTAAGAAATTGGTATTTCCTAGGCAGGCCAAATCAGTCCTTTATCCCCTAGGGCTGCTCGAAGATGAAAAATTCTAAAAGACATAACTAGGGGCATATTGCTTTAAATCTATGATTTAGGGCCGGGGATTTAGCCCAGTGGTTCCGGCGCCTGTCTTGCAAGTGCAAGGACCCGGGTTCAATCCTCGGTAACCACATACAACACTGGGCGTGGAGACTCATGTCCAGCAGCAACCAGTACCACATACCACAGTGCCAGAAGTGGTGGCTCGTGCCTGTAATCCCAGCACTCAGGAGGCAGAGGCAGGAGGATTGCTATGATGTGAGTTTGAGGCTGAGCTCAGGGCCAGTTTGAACTACAAAATGAGACCCTGTCTCAAAAAAAAAAAAATCCATGATTTAGTCCAAGTAGTTGATTTATGTTATCCCAGAAACATCTGAGTATGCTGTGACTTCAGAACTATAGCTCACAGCGCTAGATTTTCTAATAAGGGTGTCTGGTAGGATTAGGAGATTATATCATCTAAATGACTTAACTTACAAAAGAGGAAACTGAAAACCCAAAGAAGTTAGGTAATTTTCAGAAAATTGCTCAACAAATTGGTGACAGAACAGAAATTAGAAATGATAACCTAAACCAGGCATGGTGGCTAACCCCTGTAATCCCAGCAGAGGCAGAGGAGGATTGCTGTGAGTTGAGTCTAGCCTGGGCTACAGAGTGAGTTCAGAGCCAGCCTGAACTAGAAATCAAGACCTTATCTCAAAACATTAAAAAATAAATAAATAATAAAGAAAAGAAATGATAATCTAGATGCTACATCACACTTGATATTTTTGTTTGTTTTCTTGTTTTTATGTTTTATTTGTTTAGTTTTTTTGAGACAGGGTCTTGCTTTGTAGTTCAAGCTGGCCTGAACTCAGTATATAGCCCAAGTGAGCCTCTTTGAACTCATAGCAATCCTCCCTCTGCCTCCTGTGTGCTGGGATTACAGGCCTGACCACGCCTGGCCATTTGTTTGTTTTTGTTTGCAGTGCTGAAGATTGAACCCAAATCCTCTCCTTGACCATGCTTTTCAAGCCTTTTACCACGGTCACCTCCTAACCCTATCTGCTAGGGTCTTATTGCACTGTGTATGTTTTCAGTTTTTCCATACTTTCTGCATTGCTTTTCCTCTGCTGTGCCAATTTAACAAAAAGAAAAGCTTGTATGACTATAAGGAAGGATGGACAAACCATTTCTGCTAATCACCCTTAAGTAAACAAGTGTACTTTTTTTTTTTTTGAGACAGGGTCTCACTTTTGTGGTTCAGGCTAGCCCTGAGCTCAGCCTCAAACTCACATCACAGCAATCCTCCTGCCTCTGCCTCCTGAGTGCTGGGATTACAGGTGTGAGCCACCACACCTGGCACTGTGGTATGTGGTACTGGTTGCTGCTGGGCATGAGTCTCCACACCCAGTATTGTATGTGGTTAACTGGGGATTGAACCCCGGGTCCTTGAGTTTGCAAGACAGGCGCCAGAATCACTGAGCTAAATCCCTGGCCCCAACAAGTGTACATCTATACCTCGCTTATCCTAAAGCAGGTTTTAGATTTCTTTTTAGTACTTAGTAAAGCTGGGGAGTGACTGTCCTTCGCCCCTTGGAGACACAGAGCTCTGAATTTCCTAGAAAAATCTGTGATGCACAGAGTGAGTGGGTGCATACCTGCGTGCCTGAGAACCTAAGATCGACTCAGGAGCCCATTCCTCCCTCTCAGCCCATTTGAACTACCAAAAGTGGAGGATCAGGCTAGGCAAAGTGATAGAAGTTTGGCCTGTAATTCCTTCTACTTGGGAGACCGAGGCAGGAGGATTGACAGGTCAAAGTTTAGGCAATTTGGGAGATATACGTACTTCAGTCTTAGAGCACCAGGGGTTTAAGTCCCAGTAAGAGGATTGGGGTGGGGAGGGACCTGAAAGATTCTTTTCGTTTTTGGGGTATTTTTTTGAGACAGGGTCTCACTTCTATAGTTCAGGCTGGCCCTGAGCTCACTGTGCAGCGGCAGTCCTACTGCCTCTGCCTTCTGAGTGAGTGCTGGGATTACAGGCGTGAACCACTACACCCAGCATTGTGATATGTGGTTACTGGGATCAAATTTGGGACCTTGTGTTTGCAAGACAGACGCTAAAACCACTGAGCTAAATCTCCGGCCCTCAAAGTATATTTTTTCTGGTTGCATCCTAGAGTATTTGCTAGCCTCCTATGTGGGTCTAAAGAGGACCCTATCTCTTAACTATTCACATTATGAGGTCAGAGCAAGAGCCTGAGTCTTGCTATTTTAGGAGGACACGAAATAATTGTCTGTCCCAATCTTTGAGCAGAAGGCTCAACTGTTAAATTATTATATGGGAAAAACACCAAGAAGGGTCAGGGTTTAGCCCAGTGGATCCAGCATCTGCCTGGCAAGCACAAAGTCCTGAGATTGATCTCCAGTACCAAAAACAAAGGGTGGGGTATGGGGATGTAGTTCAGTGGTAGAACAGTTGCTTAGCATCTGGGAAGGCCTGGGTATAATCCCTGGTTATCCCCGACACACATAGACGCGCGCGCACGCACACACACACACACACACACACATCATAAAAGAAGTTCAGTACCAAAAGTGAAGCCAGAGATACTTCTGCCATAGCTACTTTTTCAAATTGTTCATTTTGCTGCACTCCTGATACCAAAGCAAAACCTTTCATGTGGCAAGTAAATCAAGATGTATTTGTACTTAGGTACCATAGTTCACTCTGTTGAAACCTGTATTTGCCTGGTCCTGGTTTTTGTTTGGTTGTTTGCTTTGTTCTTTTTGAAACAGGGTCTCTCTTTGTACTTCAGGCTGGCCCTGAGCTCAGTCTCAAACTCACATCGTACATTGCAGCAGTCCTCCAGTCTCTGCCTCCCGAATGCTGGGATTACAGGCACGTCCTGCACTGTGGTATGTGGTACTGATTGCTGGTGGGTGTGAGTCTCCAAGCCAAGTATTGTTTTTTTTAGGTTTTTTGAGACAGGGTCTTGCTTTGTGGTTTAGGCTGTCCCTGAGCTCATTCTCAAACTCACATCACAGCAATCCTCCTGCCTCTGCCTCCTGAGTGCTGGGATTACAGGCGTGAGCCACCATACCTGGCACTGTGTTCTGTGGTACTGATTGCTGCTGGGGTGAGTCTCCACGCCCAGTATTGTATGTGGTTACCGGGGATCAAACCCCAGTCCTTGCGCTTGCAAGATAGGTGCCGGAACCACTGAGCTAAATCCCCAGCCCCTGGACCTGGTTTTTAATAATTTAAAATATTTAATGAATCAAAGTCATAACTATTGAGCATAAAGTCCAAGGCTCTAGATCACTTTCCTGAGTTTTGTTTGGCTGGTTTTAACCTTAAGCCTGGTCTGGTATTTTGTGTATGGAGTATCTAGAGAACTGGCCTGAGGATTTAGCTCAGTGGTTCCGATGCCTGTCTTGGAAGCACAAGGAGCCGGGTTCGATCCCTGGTAACCACATACAACAATATTGGGTGTGGAGATTCACACCCACCAGCAATCAGTACCACATACCACAGCACCGGGCATGGTGGCTCACACCTGTAATCCCAGCACTCGGGAGGCAGAGGCAGGAGGATTGCTGTGATGTGAATTTGAGGCTGAGCTCAGGGCCAGCCTGAATTACAAAGCGAGACCCTGTCTCAAAAAAAAAAAAAAAAAAAAGAACTGATTGCAACTGTCCAAGATATTAATTTAGGCAAAGATGGAGAGCAGTATTTTTATACATTTGTCGTATTTCTTGTCAGAAGTAATATCTGCCATTAAATACATTAAATGGTAATGTATACCATTAAATACAGGGTACTTTTTTTTTTTTTTTAGGTTTTTTGAGACAGGGTCTCGCTTTGTGGTTCAGGCTGGCCCTCAGCTCAGCCTCCAACTCACATCACAATCCTCCTGCCTCTGCCTCCCGAGTGCTGGGATTACAAGCGTGAGCCACCACGCCCGGCACTGTGGTATGTGGTACTGGTTGCTGCTGGCTGTGGGTCTCCACACCCAGTATT
>PVIR01034164.1:0-17371 GCA_004026965.1 Petromus typicus
AGAACCACTGAACTAAATCTCTGGCCCAAGATAGAATTTTTAAAAAAATTTTTCCTTGTAGTAAATTTATTTAAAAGAAAGGTAGATACAATACTCACAGGATTGGTTTCTTCTCTTGAACTTTGGTATAGTTTCAAAATCACCATGATTTCTCCTTACTTGCATAGGACAATCCTTGTACCCATGATTAAGTTCAATGAATTTGGAGTTGAGATTGACGTGAACTTCACCCTTTCCTTTCCTTTTAAAGTGAACTAGGTGAAAAGAGATTTCCCAAAGTTTGGCGTTTTGTAGGCAGAGAGCAATAAAAACAGAGTCTGAGTGTGAACACGGGGCCATCATGACAGCTAACTTTGCCTCAGGCCCCAAATGTTTTGTCCTTTTGATATTCACTGCAGATTAAGTGAGCGACACCTTTCTTGGAAGCTCATTGTCCAGAAAGTGTCCTGAAGAGCCTCACGCTCACAGTTTCCCTCTACATGGCACTGGTCGGTCCTTCTCCTCCGCTCTGTCCCACTCCTCTGATTCGCACGCTGTCAATCATGTTCTGAAAGATGTCGCTGCGTTCAACTACTCTTTATTTATTTATTTATTTATTTTTTTAGACTCGGTCTCCTTTGAAGTTCAGAGTAGCCCTGGACTCATTATGTAACCCATGCCAGCCTCGAACTCACAGCAATTCTCTTGCCTTTGCCTTCCAAGTGCTGGGATTACAGACATGAGCCATCGAGCCTGGCACTGTGGTATGTGGTTACCAGAGATTGAACTCAGTACCTTGTACTTGCCAGGCAGACGCCAGAACCACTAAGCTAAATCCCCAGCCCTCAACTACTCTTTCATTATAGTATAACCAAACAACTATCTTGCTCAGAAGGTCAGAATTATGGTATATACTTTTAACATTTTAAAAATGTGACTCGGGAGTAGGTTAATCTGGAGCTACCTTTGGGGCAAGGTGACTTGTGGGGAATTTCCTCACTTTTTTAATTCTCCATTTTGCCATCTGTAAATTGGAAGAAGTTGTTCTCTGCTCCACTGGAATACCACAAGACTCTCTGGGACACAGTCATGTTAGTCCATAGCAGTAGTCTGATGATTCTCCAGCAAGAGGAACCCTTTCAACATAGGTCAGGTACTCAACACTACCAAATGGTGTTCATCCCTTTCCTTAAAACTTTTATATTTTTCATGACGTTTAGGTAATATTTGTTTTTGATGTGTACTCAATACTGTGATGGACCTAGTTTTAGAAAGTTAGTGAATAACCTTTTAATGCAGTTTCTGTGTCCTATTTTAATTATGCTCCCCATGGATATACACTAGTAGGAGAAAAAAGAAAAGAAATAAGACCATGAAGAGCAACTACCCTAGTGAGAAGGACTGAAGAACACTCTTCATCTCCAATAAAATGTGAAGAACAGTTGCTTCTGGATGTCACCCAGCCACCTCTCTACAGACACCTATTTCTTGTGAGATCAGCAGCAGTGTTATACTGTTATTATAAGATTAGAGGCCCCCCAGAGCCTTGTGCAGTCATGGGTGGCCTTTTCCAAGGTGCCTGAATCTAGAACATGTAATGCTGGGATGAAAGGCATGTGTTTACTAAACCAGCACACTGATTGTTTGGCACTGCCCTAATCCTGGTCATCTGGATAAGATAAAAGGGGCAGAAAGATGCTGTTAACTTTCCTTTGTTGCTTTTGCTGTCTTCCACTGTCGTGAACTGTCTTTCCTCTGTGATGTGCACCCTGCCTTAGGGCCAGCCAATGATGGACTAAAGCTTCTGCACAGCGTGAGCTAAATAAATCTTTCCTCTTTAACTTTGTGGATTGGATATTTTTTGGTCTCAGCAACAAGAAAAGTAACCCACACACCTATCCTGAGCACTCCTGCTAGTCCCTGCCCGAAGCAGCCTTGCCAGTGGGTAGCAGGAATAGGAAAAGGTGGATTTAATGAAAATAATTCTGTCACTGAACAACGTTCTGTTGCCTGTGTGCTGAATCCCATCAGTACTGAACCAGATGATGTTATAAACACCCCCTAACATGTGATTTTTTAAAGCTACTTTGCAGTTATGATGGGTAATTGTGATCTGCTTCACAGCTAGGAAGGAATGAAAGTGGCTTCTATGATATCATCCAACTTCGAAGTGCATTAGAGGAACAGGAGGGAGAAAGGAAGGAAGCTGATCTCCATGCCCATCACTCTATAAATCACAGTGGTTACTTCTAATAGTTTAAGTCAGAAGGGAGCACTAGGGTGGTCGCTTCTAGTCATTATTAGTCCATCAGACTCCAGGCTGTGCTTTTATAACTGTCCCTCTCCATGGCTCCTTATTCTACCTTTAAAGATGAGTCTCTGTGTCTAGACTTGAGGGCATCTTAACTTCCTTCCAACCACAAAACTCATCCCCAGCCACAACTGGGGATTACTCCATCCCTGTCAGTTAGGTAGGAAATAGCTGGTCCTAGCTGGAGCAGTTTGAGTTTGATTAACTGATACTCTACATTAAACAAAAAACATTAAGAGAAGCTGCCAAACTTGTCTGGCTTATCTAGATGCTGACACATCCTGGGAGATATTTCTCTATCTCTACAGTAGTTACAGGGCTGCCTAACAAGATCATTCCAATTGACTTCAGGACCTATAAGGAAACATTATCTAATGTGTAGAGACTGCCAACAGAAGCCAGGCTACAAACATCTGCCCATTCCTATCCCTAGAATCCAAGAGAGCAGGCTACCAGGGGGCAGTGTTGCCGGAGCACCCTCACTCCTTGCTACTGGCCCCAAGTCTGATCTCAGAATCTTCATCTTTCAGATGAAGGCAACGGAGCAGAGGCCCCTCAAGGACCTTTCCAGCTGTGACATTGAATGATCTGATGACATAGGGATTAGCTCAGACATTAGCTCGAGTTCTCCTTTGCCATCTTTGTAGTGAGCAAGACAAAGTATAATTCTCAGACACAATGACAGAAGCCTCTTTCACTGATACGCTAGAGGGGAAGTTCAGACAAATCTTAGACCTGGATCTGGCAGTTTCTCCATGTTCTGCTTTCAATCAGCTAAGAACAATGGCACACTTTCAGGCAACTTTTGAACTGCTTTGCTCATTTGTAATGCGAGAGCCTGTTTGTTGCAAAGATTAGAATCCGTGTATGAAGATTGCTTGGAATACAGTGCATTCTTGAATTTGTCTGCTCTATACCACTGGAGAGCCCCACCTCTTTCAGCCTCTCTTCTCTCCCTTTCATGAGTAGAACAAGAGACAGGAACTATAGACCAGGGCTGGTTCCCAAACTTCCAGATCATCGCCGAGCCCTAAGAGACTGCTCCTCCAAAATATATTCTGTTTATTTGACACATTTCAGTCTCGTTCCTTCAATTTGAGTTCTCTTACTGTTTTAGTTTCTCAAACAGTTTGTTCTGTGACAAAAGGTTTGCAAAAAATACAGAGATAATTGCTGAAGTTTTGCTCTTTTTGACAGTAATTCAATGCCTTTAACAAAATTTATAATCCTTTTGTACCTAAATGTTTATAAGTGTTGTTAAACCATAATCTAAAAGTGTATAAACATTTTCACATGTTCTACCAGATCAAATATGGTACATATGATAATAATTAGAACCACCAACCTAACATATTGTGAAAAATGCCACATATGCATTTAATTATAGTTTCTGATTTTCAAGCATGCATTGAGAGAAAGAAGGAAGTGGCTTTCTATTTAACGTCTTCACTGCTAACAGAACATGCATGTGTTTTGGCAAGTTTCCGAGGGAACATCTGTCTAAAAGAGAACATTGGGGAGTTAATCGACATCTACCCAGCCTGGGCAACTGCTGTATGGCCCATGCTGTCTCCATTAAACTGCTTAACTGTATCTCCTTTAAGCAGAGTCACAAAACATACGATTGATTCAGCTCTTTGAGTAAAAAAAAAAAAAAAAAAGCAAAAAAGATCCCAAGCAAAATTTAAACTTTATTAAACTGGTAAATAATTTGGTCTCTTTCTTTGAAGGAATTGTTTGTAGAAAATTCCAGTGCTGGAGTGAGGAGTAGAGTTGGGAGAAAGGGTTTGTAAATAGTTTGCAAATCTGTTTCCAATGGCTCATACCAAAGGAATGGATGGAAAAATACTCCTTAGATTTGGGTGGGGAAAAGAGAGCTATGGATGGATGGAGAATAAAACAAACTAGCATTCTGACACTGCCTCTGTTCTGGTTGGAAGGAACATGATGAAGGATTTCAAAAATAATAAAGAGCCTAACAATTGACAGGAGTTGGCTGGAAAGATATAAATAGAATGAGATCAAGTCTTCCCTTTCTCAACAAGGTTTGGCAAAGAATGCACTAATGGTTGCCACATGAAGAAGACTATAAGTAATGGACTGAATTGTTCTGCTGTAAGGAAATGAGTGAGAATGATAAAACTTGAACTCAGTGTCTTGTGCTAATTTTTAAAAATCTGCAAGTATAAATATTTCTGCACTTCTTACATATTATGCCTCCACAAAGACCTGTTGCATACTATAGTGATGAGTGAAGGACCAAACATCAATCTGCCAGGTAAAACACAGGATATCTACAGAAGTTTGAGTTGGAAATAAACAATGAATAATTTTGTTTCTGCTAAATCTGCCACACCCAGATAGACAGTAATGTTAAAGAAGAGCCATAACACAAGGTCAAGGAGTCAAGACATAAACAGGGATGATGGAAAAGGAAAACTACAGAGATGTGTCTGTAGTTGGATGTGTACAAACTCTAAGGAAAACATAAGCTGATACAGAGACTGGAGAAAATGGTTAAAAAGAAGAGTCATGAACTGGAAGAACTGTGTGTATGGAGAGAAAAAAAAGCCAAAATAGAAGAGAAGCAATAAGACGGTAACTTAGGTAAGACAGAGGCTAATGATACTGGGTCACAGCAATTGTACTAGCGTGTAAGGGCAAACTTAGCAGGCACTGAATGGGTGGGTGACTTTTGCACCAGGATTTTATTTCTTCACAAGTTTGGAGGTTAGAATTTCAATTCTGACTTGCGGCAAAGTTGATTTCTTCTGAGACATTTCTCCATGGCTTGTGGATATCATCTTCCTCTGACATCTTCCTGTGGGGTTCTTTTTGAGCACTGTCTGTGTTGTAATCCTTTTTCAGTAGATCACTAGTCATACCACAGAAAAGCAGACTCTACTGACATCATTCTACCTGAGTTACTCCTAGAAATGTCATGTCTCTAATGGAGTCACATTCTGATATTCTAAGGACCAGTACTTTAAAATACAGGATGATTCCTTCATATAAAAACACCATATAGTGGAAGTAGACTAGAAGAAAGATACTGATGACTATGAACAAAGATACTGGCTTACAGATGGTAGATATGGGTTATTTCCAACACATCTATTTTGAAGTGAGTTTGGTTTTCTTATCAGTTATGAAGGTATGATCATACTCATTTGGTACAGCATTCTTAGGGATTAGTTATATCGTCATCAAGTCCAGATTCTAGTGCATATAGATAGCTTTTATTGTCTTTTCAAAGTGCTTTAGATAACATATGGGGAGATGTTAGCTGTTACAATAGGAGAATTGAAAACTTAATTAGAGCTGAGCCCTAAAATACCAAGACGACTTGTCAGGTAGAATGAGAGGCTACAACAATAACAAGACCTGAAAAGAAAGTGCTGCATTACAAGGGCTTTGAGCACCATACTGAAACATCTGAAGATTCTGTTACTGACAGAGGAAAACTCTGAGGGTAGCTCAAAGTTCGTGTCTGAGCATAGCTTCATTTGTTATTTTTGCCGTGGTTAGTTACTTTTCAAAAAGAACCAACTGCTTTTCACAGGTACTATTTGGGAGTGGCTAGACATAAAAGAAATGAGAAAAGAATTAATAAAAAGAACAGTGCCCATCTATGGCAGATTCTGACAAGCCACTTGCAGATCTGGGCCTTCCTAAGCACTGATGGGGAGAAGTGTTGCTTCTGTTTAAACAATGACAAAACAAAATGACAGTACTCTGCCTCTGCCTCCTTTTGATTCTTCAGACTTCATACATCATGACACTTGAGTCTGTCTTATGTCCTAAAAGCAAACCTTTCCTTTGGTCTTCTAACTCCTCTTTGGCTATATTTCCACTTTATTATTTGTTTTTCTTACGAATGTTGTAGTTATTGTTGCAAAGGGAAGCTAATTATTCTTTATCATCAAGTTATATGTACTTATTGCTAATGAATTAGAAAACAGATGTTTAAAAAAGGAAAGAAAAAAGAAAAGATAGGATAGATGCTTCCATATACTAAAAATAATTTAGTCCTTTACATGGGTACATAGACATATTTTAATAATCTACAATATATTCTGTTTTGTAGTGTGCTTTTTAAAAAAAAATACATTTTTATTGGGCCAGGAATTTAGCCCATTGGCACCAGAGCCTGCCTCACAGCCCAAGGTCCTCCTGGGTTCAATCTCTGGTAACACAAAAATATTTAAGAAAAATATATACAGAAAAGTATACCTGTAAAGAAATGAAACACCACCAGTCCTAGAAGCCTCTCTCTTCCCTAGGGTAACTGTTCTCTTGATTTCTAACACTGTAGATTTGGCTTGGGAATGGGACAAATAATATGTATGGACTCTTTTCCAACTGGCTTCCTCTATCCAACATTATGTTGTGAGATTCATTCATGTTGTTATGTATAGCAATAGCATATCCATTTTGAGTTACTGTATAATTGCTATATGAATCTACCACTATTGATTCCTCTGTTCATAGTTTGCAGTTCTTTCTGTTTTGGGCTATTATGAATATCCTTGGAAGGGGTGTTAAGATCTACATATTTTGGAGCAAATGTATATACCTCTCCATTTGTTATATAGTCAGGTAAGGAATTGTGAAGGTAGAAAGTATCCAAATGGCTTTCAGTACTGATTATAGTAATGGACTTTGCTTGTGACTTTACTGATGATTACAGTCACTTTTTGTCTTCACATAGATTTGATAGCATTAGTCTTTTTAATTTGCACCATTCTGTTGTATATACAATAGTACTCCACACAGCTTTCATTTTTATGTCTTTGACTTTAAATGAGATTGAGCTCCTTTTCATCCACTTACTGGCTCATTAGAAATCCATTTTAATGAAGAGTAAGTCCTATCTATTTTTCCTCTTAACTTCTCTATCTTTTTGTTACAGTTTGTAGTTATTTTCTATATATTCTAAATAATCGCTTCTCGGCCTTTTGGCTAAGATCAAGTGTAGTATATATTCTAAATAAAAAGCCTCTGTCTATTACATGCATTCTTTTTAAAAATTCTCAGAATGTTGGGCTGGGGAGTTATCTCAGTGGTTCTGGCGCCTGTCTTGCAAGCTCAAGGACCCGGATTTGATTCCCCAGTAACCACATAACAATACTGGGTGTGGAGACCAACACCCAGCAGCAACCAGTACCACATACCACAGTGCCGGGCCGTGGTGGCTCACGCCTGTACTCTCAGCACTCGGGAGGCAGAGGCAGGAGGATTGTGATGTGAGTTTGAGGCTGAGCTCAGGGCCAGCCTAAACCACAAAGCGAGACCCTTTCTCAAAAAAAAAAATTCTCAGAATGTTGATAAATAGTTTAAACTGTCTTCTGTTTATCAGTTGTTATATTCCATGATTCAGAAGTCTTGTTTGTGAAATATTTACCTATGGCAAAATGGCAAAGATATTTTGTTATGTTGTCCATTTTTTGTCTTTGATATTTATATACACAACCTCTAGAACTGATTTATTTTGTTTGGTGAGGTAGAGGCCAAGTTCAATTTTGTATTTTCATTTTCATATTCAAATGACCCAATACCACTTATTGAAAAACCCATCTATTAATCGCTCAGAAGTGTTCTAGGTATAGTGGTAACTCCAGTGGCTAGGCATGTGTGTATCTGTTTCTGGATCTTTACTTGTCTTTTTATAGATACCAATTTATGTGAGATGTTTAAACTTACTTTAAAATTCAACAAAATCCAATAAAAGTAGACATTTACTTCTTCTGTCATACTACACACAGCTAGTGGTTACTAAAGAAATGCAGAGAAAAATATTCCTATTGTCTAGAACATTCTACTGATATATCACTTTGGGATCAATTCTGTCAAGATTCATAGCTATTACATCTACCTGACCTACTCTTGTATAGGACCCTGGTCCATTCACTGTTATATGTCAAACCCTGAACAATTTGCTATCTCCTAATGAGTCAAAGGTATCACATGAGTGACATGCATTCTACTATGTTCCTTTGAAGCCTAAAGCTGCCTGGAAAACTATAGTGTCTAGGATTTAGAGCACAGAGTTCTACTTTGTCAATTGGAATCATAAGTCTTACAAAACAGTTCTTGATAAAGGCATGATTCTTGAATACATGCATGATCCTTATAAAAGCTTACATGATTGAGCCCTACTTTAGTTTGTATATTCTTCCAAAATAACATTCATCAACACATTTAATGCCTATAACCTGATGAAGCAGGTACTACCAGTCGCTATTTTATGAATCCTTGAATTTATGAAACCAAAGGTTAAAAATACCCTAGGATATTCCCAATATGAAACCATCAAAGAAAAGGAGGTATCTGGATTTGAAACCAGATGTGTGCTTTAGATCCTGGGCTCTTAACTACGGAAATTGTTGCCTCTTAAGACAACCATAGTAGTCTTCAACACAGTTTTATTTGTTCATCTATTAAAAACCAGAATCTTCACTAAGTGTCAAGTAGTGTCATTTAGCTCTGTTTAGTAATGCTCTTTATAACCTCCGTCCTCTCTGCAGACTGAAAATCATATTCTGCTTGAATGATAACCTCAGTGGCAAGATGGTATATATTACTCAGCCATCCACACTGTTTTAGACTGCGTTCCAAAGAAGTAGGGTGGGAGCTGGGTGCATCACAAATATTCTTAAGAGAAACACCATGAAGAAAGCAGAATAGAGAAGGGGAAAAATGTAAACAGGACTGCTATCCCAGCTGGTGTCCGGTTGTAGGAGCAGGGCTTGCTCAGATTCAAGGGAACTGGCCCACCTCAGGCTATTCAGTGACAGCAGGGGGCCTCCTCAGCGGAGGATGAGTAACCTTCAAGAACATCGCTGTTTAATTCAGATTAGAATTCAGTAGAGATTGAGACAATTATAAACTGTTAACCACCAGCAACCAGTGAAGGTGTAGCAAGATCCAGAGACCTGTTAAAAGGCATCTTGACCAGGCATTGGCCTGATCCACAGTGCTCACCCTCCACTGAAAACTTTCTATTGTATCCATTACTTAGGAAGAGTGTGAAACAGTGTTCAACGTGTTCGTGACTGGTTTTGTCTGGATTGCACAAAACACTTGGAGCCCTAATTATTGTTGCCAGTTCTCTCCTCCAGGAATACATGCGTTGTTGCACGCATTTAAAGAGTTCCAAATGGAATGAGATCAGAATGGAATAAGAAAACCCTATGAGCTATTTTAAATAACAACTAGTAAATAAAAACATCTGGTAGATGATTAAGAACCACATCCTGAACCCTGGAGAAAATACGCGATGTACCTTTAAGGCGGAGCGAGCACGTTAGCAGCTCTTGCCCTGACTTTTGGTGTCTAACTGGGAGCTCAGGAAATGTCGGCAGGAGGATGTGGAGTCATTCGGGGAACTCAGTGGGATGAGAGGGCAGTGAGCATGTTTCCTCCTGTTTTATTGATCTTTATGCTGTGTTCTGTTTATGCTCTTTAGAAGAGTAGTTATGAAAACCCAGATAGTGCACTCATTGGCTGTGAATGTGACACCAACATCTGCTTGCCTTGGCTTGACGCCTCTGGTCGGTACCACCGGGAATGTTTCAGCCCACACCTTCTCTTTAGAAACAACAGGAGTAGAAAGAAAGCTTCAAAGGTCTGAAACACCTGTGTAACCTCTTCTGTGCCGTAGAACTGATTCTGCAAATCGAGCCCTTTGCTCTCTGCCTCCCTTTGAAGAGGGTGGGAAGGATACAAGGTCTCGCGGCCTGTGAAGCTCTTACCTCCCGCCTGGTTCTTCCGAAACATCAGGGGGAAAAGTCTCTAAGGCCTCTAAATGCAAAAGAGAGGAGCAGGAATTTTGAGTATCATTTTCCCATCCTTACTACAGCCTCACTTAAAAGGTCAAAGCAAATGAAATCTTTCGGTACCATTTTAGTAATGGATATTGCAGAAAAAGCCCCGCTGTGTCTTTATGACTTTATTCTCAGTTTTCCAAAATAGGATATTGTTTCAATTGCTTAAAACATAGAGGCAAACCATGTATGATGAATGCATTCTGTTTGAAATCAATTTTCTTCATCATTTTATTAGATTGAATGCTCTGACCTGAGGACTATTATTTTCCCATCGTGTTCTGCAGAACTGCCCACTCTCGGAGCTTTGTGGCTGTGAGCTCCTGATTAGTTTCATTGTTTTTCTCTTCTTCTCCGTTCCTGGCTACACAGACTTAACACTTTCCTTACCTTTGTGTAGCAGGGCGGCAAGCACCACTCGGAAGGTGGAGTAAACAGGATGATTAAACAATCGGCATGCAGCAAGGGGGCAATATTTCAATAGCAAATATTGCTACCCATGTACCTCAGCAGAATGTGCTAAAGTAAACAAAATGATAGCATAATTATAGTAGTTCCAATTATGTTAATTAGACTGCATGCACGCTTCATTGATAAGCAACTGTGTTATAAAGAAACACTGTTAAGTCTGCTACTTCAGCCTTCAGCAGCTTTGTGTCACATATGCTACTATGTACTTGGATAACATTTACCTCTCACAATTTTGTCTTTCCTTTATAAGATTTTTTGCTGGAAAAAAAAAAAGACCATACCACCTGACATTTCTAGAGAACTTAAAGATTCCCAGTTGACTTCTGCTAAGATCCTCCATGTTCTGGTTCCCTTCTTGAACCTCAGATGAAAAACATCAACATGTTCCATTTGACTAATTAAAATCCAACTTAAGAAAATGGATTTGCTTTTAGTCTACTCCAAATTGCATCCTCTGCTTTGATATCACCCATAAAAAGAAAACCCTTGAGGGAAGAGGCCACCAAAAACTGTTGTTTATATAGCAGGTCACATTTTGGAGGAAATAAAAGTTAGAGGACTCTGGAGTTATTGGTACCAATATCTTGGTAGGTTTATGGGACACTTGATTGTTTCTGAAAAGTTCATGACTTGCAAAGAAATAGATGCTATAAAAAGACAAGTGAAATTGTAAACACTTGAAAAATCACAATTTTCAGCTAATTAGAAGCATTTATATTTTGAAACTGAGTGATAATTCAATTAATATAATAATGACTTAAGTATGGAACAATTTTAAAATGTAGTGATAAAGTAAAAGTAGTTTAAACCCTAAGCCAATCAAGAAATTTGAAAAAGGGTCCATAGCACTGAAGTGGTCAAAAACCATCTAAGTAATGTTTTCATGAAAGGGTAGTAAATAACTGCTTCAATAAGAATACAAAGACTTCTATGCCCCCAAAAAAGATTGCCAGAAAATTAGCAGTCTAAATGAACTGTTTATAAAATCAGAGACTAAAATGAGAAATTAACTAAAAGTAAGTACTCAAAGCAACAGATCATTTTGCTTATTGAAAAGACGCTTCTACCAGTTTAACTCCTATACCTTATTCCAGTTCATTCTCTCTTTTTTAAAGAAGCCCATTTCACCATTGGCTGATATTTTGCCCTTTATTTCTGATTTTCTGTGTGTCCTTTTGCCATAAACTCTATTGAAGACTCTGAGTTTTTCCTCTCTGAATTTGTCCTTATCCACCCCGCCCTTCCCTTCCTTCATCTCTTTCTCTGTGAATCCCTTCACATTCTCTCCTTGCTGGAGATTTTGAAAGAACGAGCCTCTGTCACCTACTCTACATTCTTACCCTGACAATTAGTGCCAAATAAAAATTGCAGTGAATTAGATTTTAAATAATCCAGCAGTCCTTGAGGAAATGAGGCTAAATTCTCTTGGGTTCAGTTTCAGCTACCAATGCCATTAGCTTGAAACTTTAGAGACAGTATCCTTAAAATAATCTTCTTGTATCTAGAACTTTTTGCTGGAAAATCTCAGTCTCAATTTTTCCAGTGTGTCCGAATGTTGTTTTCCACCATATAGCATAAGCATATTGAGCAAAAGGGAAAGAAGGAAGAATGAAATCATGCTAAGAATATTCATGACAGGCAAGAGGGGCTTGTAAAAGTGTCAGAGAATAAATGCCTTATGGGGAGATGTTTTGAAAAATGCTGAGCTGATTTTGTGGCGACAGGAAAAGCTAAGCACTGGTAAGTGACCATCTGTAATTATATGAAAGATTATTAGGAAGGAAGCTACTGCCAGCTGCTCTCCTCTTGCTCATGGTAAAAATGAGATTGAATTATAACTGGGGAGATTACTTTAGATGTAAGAGGGTACTATCTACTATAGATTTAGGGGGTGATCTTTCAGGTACATTATCGTGGGACACAGTAAACCCTTTAATATAGAATTATAAAAAGTTTGCAAAACTTTTTCTTGGATAGTTTAGGTCATTCTTATACATAGAATAGACACTTAAAATTTTACTGGATGATTCTGTTTGAAAAATATATCTGAAATATATGTGGATATGGATAAAATGAAAAGACAGAATGGTTACTTTTTGATAAATACTTTATTTTTCCACAGGACACTTTTACTCTTGCTGGTATCTGTCTGAGAGTTTCCTACCTATTTTTTAGGATAGTATTATTTTCTAAGTTCAAACACTTCAAAATAGAAAGATTGAGTAAAGGAACGCTTTCTCCTCTACACTGTAGTATTCTGATTTTTTCTGTTTTCACAGTAAGGTGAGAGCATGACAGAAAACCTACATTCTTTGTCCTTCAAATTATCAAAACATGTGTTTTGACTCTATTACCTACCCTGGAAATGTAAGTATAACATCCTCAAGATTAATGTATGTAGAAATGCAAGTCTTTGGAAATAAGGAGTAGGCTTCTCCCTTTCTGAGACAGTATGAAAAGACAAAAAGGAATTTCTACATTTCCTTCTGGATTAGTGAACAAAAGATTATATATGGCAGCATATGAAAATAGCACAAGACCCATCTGGATGCCTTCTTCTCTAAATACTGAACAACAGAGAAATCACCAGAGAACCTATAAGAAAAAAATGTTCTGTGACAAATCCCCAAAGAAATTACAAATAAACCTATTAATACTTACAGATTTGACTCACAGAATTTACTGTTATGTAATTGACCTTCTCTATACAGTTCTCCTTTAGATATCAATATCTCAAATTTAAATGACAGTTTTTACAGGCCCTGCAATGTATAGAAAGGAATCAAGAAATGAACATACTTTTCCCACAAGAAGTAAGGCATGGCAACAGCTGTAAAGAGCACTGGATTTCAATTGCAGATGTTTAGTAAGGCCCAACTATCTCCCAGGTGCCGCAAGATAAAACAATGTGAATAACAGACTTGATTCTTCCCTTTCCGAAGTTTAGATTTAAGAACAAGAGGCACTTTCTAATGTAACTGTTACACAGTTGTTGTTGTTTTTTCCCATAATATGGTAAGTAGAAGGGAAGACAGTTAGGGGGCCTATGAGCGTTTTTGTTGTTGTTTTTTTTTTTTTTTAGAAAACTTTACTCAGAAAATAATTTTATCTAAAATTTGAAAGTTGTATAGAAAATAAAATTTTGGAAAGTAGATATGTAGATTTAAGTCACAAACATATTTCATTCAGGTGATATAGTTTGTACAAAAGTCCTGAGGTAGAAAAAAGCTAAAGAAATGAAAAACAACCCTGTATAAGATGAATTCTATGTGATGAGAGGTAGGCAGGTCTAGGATTTGCAGAGTTATATGGCTGGTTGATGCTGGGTAAGTGGATTCTATTTATAGTCTAACAAAAGAAAGCTACTGAACCATTCCATGTGGGAATGAGATAATGAACCATGCTTTTTGTGTGTTTGTTTTGTTTGTTTCGAGACAGGGTTTCGCTTTTGTAGTGCAGGCTGGCTCTGAGCTCACTAGGTAGCACAGGAAAGCTTTGAACTCACAGAAATCCTCCTGCCTCTGCCTCCTTAGTGTTGGGATTATAGGTTTGAGCCACCACACCCAGCTGAACCATGTATTTCAAAAAACATCACTCTAGCCACAGTACAAAAGGTGAATGTGTGGGATAAGACTGATTGAGAAAATCAGAAAGAATCCTTTACAATAATATATTTGAGTATGATGGTCTTTCTGACTAGAATACTCCTACTGGGAAGGAAAAAAGTGAAAAACTCCTAAAGCAAATGGACATATTTGAGATCATAGTGCTAAGTGAAATAAATTAGACACAGAAGATTAAATATCTCATGGTTTCTCTTACATGAGAAACCCAAATTATAAGTAAGATAAAGAGCAAAATAAAAGATGGATAACTGGAAACCAACTTTGTGGAAATTGGAAGGGATTCTGGGAGTGGAAGGAGATGGGAGAGCATGAAGGGAAGGGCAAGTAAGAGATCACGATTCGATATGTTGCTGCACCAATTCTCCACAATGGATGTATTTATTATGTATCCCAAAAATATACAAATAAAAATTATAAAGAAACCATTTGGCAAGTAAATATTTAAAAATTAAAAGGAATATAGAAGCATTTAAAATTATAAAGGGGACTATTAGGCTTCACATTTTTAGATTATGCTTAGTGAGAAGAGAGATTTTATAAAGGTAAAACACAAACTATTTTTGAAGAAATTAACTAAGGTAGTAGAATATATATTTAGGGGCAATTAATGATGAATGAGAGTTCATGGTAAAAGAAAAATAACGCTATGGTTAATTGCACAAACCATTATTTATAAGCAAAGTAGTAGGTCAAGAAAAATAAGTGAACATTTTGTTGTGTTTTCTGCTAACTTGTCATAAAATTTAAAATATTTGAAAAATCTAGTGAAATTTACTGAAGTTAATTTTATGCTTGAGGCTTTACCTGAATTTTTCAGAGAATTAGAGCAAACATCAATTACTTTATTTTTCTGTCAACAAAGGATAAAGAGAATTTTGATGCCAATATTGTTAACTAAACACTGAAAAGGTCAGTTTCAAGGTTTGTATTCATCGCATTCTAAAATCAGAGTCAACGATAAATATTTGCCTCATATGTCACTGTATCTCACTGTAGCATCAGGTGTGACATTTCCCTCAGCAATTATAATCACAGGAAGAAGATATTCCTTTATGGAACTTCTGATAACCTCCATAAATCATTTCCTTTGGCTCTAAATGTTCAAGTAAATTTCATAAACATAAATACAAATAACATTTGAGCATGCTCCAAACAGACTCTGGCAAAAATACTCTTCCACTGAAAACAATTTAGCAGTTCTACAGAATTAATATGAAGAAAACTAAAACATTTTGAAGGACTGAGCATTTCGGTCAGTGGCACCGTGCCTGACTCAACAAGGTATAACCCTGGTACGACCAAAAAAAAAAAAAAAACAGTTTTGGTAAAATGACTCCTTTTATGGTAAATTTTCTTGAAAGCTTCACTTTATTTCATAAAATTTAATACACATATTTTAGACTCACCTTCAGATTTCAAACCAGATTTTCAAGCACTGTTCTCTGATGCCTGGCTCATAGCATCTTAACCTCAAATGTGAAGGTCTGGGGTTACATGGCAGCATAATTTTGTTTTATATAAAATCATGTTCTATAAATTATATGAATTTCCATCATTTAATATCTAACTTTATTATATGTAAACACTTGAAAGTCTTTTAAATTCTACAAAGGTACATGTTATGTTTTAGGGGTTAATGAATTATCAGCATTAATGGAAAATGTAAGTTTAAATATGCTTGCTGGAATTTCAGTGATCACCATTTTTTCATCTCTCTGTGCACACATCATCTGTCTCTGTTTATAGCCACATCATTTTCTGCAGTGAAGAGTTTATTTCATTAAGCAGTTCACCTGGTGTATTTTCCCCACGTCTCTTGATCACACTTCTCTCCACAGGTGAAGCTGTGCACCCTCTTCTCCTGCTCTTGCCATCTGGCTGCACGCTCGCTACTGACCTTGCTGTCACTGAGGCCTCTGACTCAAAATCTTCCTTTCTACCACGATGATCTGTGAAAATCCAATCTCATTGAATAATTCATGATTCAAATTGTCCTCAAAATTCTGGAACCCTCAGATCACTGAATGATATCAAGGAAGCTTCACCTACACCTGTTACCAAGCTGAACTGCCAAAACTTAGGCCTTCTATCTCATTGAGCGTTACTTTGACCTTCAAACTCCCACTTCACAGACATCGAACTCCTTTTTATTTTTATTTTATTTTATCTTTGTTTCATTGTCCATTTTTCTCCTTATGTAGCTTTAACCAAAATATTCATCCTCTTTAGTATTATCTTACAGATATGCTAAATATCTTTATACATTTAATTTCTAAATCAACACAGATCAGTATTACCAAACACAGCCTTCTCTTTTTTTTTAACACCAAAAAGACAACAATATAAATTAGTATCACAAAAAATTCAGATATGTTGTCATATAAGCACTTGGAACTGCCAATAAATGATTTTACATATCCTTTTATAGATCTAGAAATATATCATTCCATTTTATCATTGCTTTTCCCAAGCACCAACAAAATTTTAATGCTTTTTTCAAGCATCTGACACTGTGTGAGCTTCCACATTCTCAGTAAATTTACCTGTTTCATTATGAGAATCAAAATCATTCAGGGTGAATTCTTTATATCTTTCTTCCCTTGCTAAAATCCCTACATATAAATGTGTCTTCCTTATATTCATTCATTAATATCTTTTCCATCACTTTAAAAAGGTGAACCCAACCTCCCCACGACATCCATGTCTTTGATGTGCTCTATGGAATGAGTTAGCTCTCAATTATTTCTAAGCAAATCTCATTTTCAGCTAATGAATATTTTTTAAACAGAGGTTATTGGTACATTTTAAGTATACATTATGATCATATTCATCATTGAGAATTTGTACTTGTACATGATGTATCTTGATCAGCCAATGAACATTCTGGAATCTTTTTATTCTAGTAAAAACTCCACAGTGCATTCTCCTAGACTTAGCATTTGTTTTGTTTTGTTTTTTTTAATCTTTATTGGTACATTAAATATACACATCATGATTGCACTCCATAATGGGGATTTGTACCAGTATAAGACACAACTTAATTCTCATTTTTTCCCATAGCCCTACCCACCCTACCACCCCCCCATATGCATAAAATTTGTTTCCTTACTTTTTTGTTACAATCTCAACATTGTCCCCTTTCACCTTATTTTACATTG
>PVIR01034165.1:0-17395 GCA_004026965.1 Petromus typicus
CTTGCAAGACAGGCGCCGGAACCACTGAGCTAACTCCCCGGCCCACACACATTCATTTCTAACCATGCTGTCTGGGCCCTTTTTCCAGGAATGTAATCACTAAGAATTCATTCTCTCTATGACTCCATATTTTTTGTTGTTGTTCATTGGGTTACTGGCACAGTTCAGGTATACACTGTGATCAAATTCATTACTGGGAATTTGCACCTGTACATGACATATCTTGGTTCTTATTTTTGCCCATTCCCTTCCCTTCAGCCCCTCTACCCTTCCCTATTTACAAAGGCTTTGTTTCCATTATCTCTTTCTTTTCTCATTTTTCTTTCCCTTCTTTCCTTCCCCCACACCCTCTTCTAGTTCCCCCTCCTCTTTGAACATTTTCTTCCTATTTCCCACGGTCTATTATATACATTTTATCTTCATTTACACTTTGCTTCTCACACACCCAATTCAGAATTTACACACGTGCGTCCTGTTGATCTCACTGAAGAGTCTGGCCTCAGGGTGCACGCGGAGCTCGCACTGTTGGTCCGTGCGTGCCGTGCGGGATGGTCCCATCTGTCGTGAGCGCTTGGCACTCACTCATAACACACCTTTCTTCTTTTCCTCTTTTCATAGAGGATAGAGACCACTCCTTCCATCTCTTGGTCCTCCTCTCCCTTGCAAAGGCTCTATTTTCATCATTTTCCCTTTCAATTCTTTTTTCTTCCCTTTCGCTCTCTTCCCTCCCCTCTCCCTACATCTCTGGTCCCCCATCCATTTAACAAAGACCTCCCCACTTCAAATCTCTCTCTCTCTCTCTCTCTCTCTCTCTCAGCATATGTACTGAGTTTCTGATGTTAGAGAAACTGTGCTGTTACATCCTGCCTGACTTATTTCTCTTACTATCGTGGTCTCCAGTTGCATGCTACATCCGTGTTCCAACAAATGCCTCCAATTTATCCTTCCTTGTGGCAGGGTAGTACTCCACTGTGTTCTGAATACTACATTTTCTTTATCCATTCATCGGTAAATTGGCAAAATCAATGTCCCTGACTTGCAAATGTCAGAATGCCGAAAGCTCAGTGCGTTGACAGATTTTTGCCACCCCTACACTGACCTGACTCCCCACTTATCCTGTCTCCTCAAGGTCTCCAAAGAGCAAGCAGGCTGGACCAGAGATCTCCCGGGAGTGGGGTTCAGGTCGGCCTAGGAGCACACGGTGGGCAGCGAAGGAGAGAGGGGACTGCAGAGGAGCCAGAGAGATCTAACGTGTGCTGTGCAGTACACCGCAGTCGGAATGCGAGGTGTTAACCACCACAGCCCCAGGCCTTGAGCTGCCAGCACCTTCCAGAATGCACTGGCCTCTGCTCACTGCAGGCCCCAGAAACTCAGAGGTCACCATCTAGAAGGAACTACAAGATAAAGAGACAAAAGGGACCAAGAAAAAGTATTCATTGAGAGTGAATGCAGAAAACAGAATTTAATGTAAAGTAAAAACAGAAAAGCCCTTGAGGATTTAGCTCAGTGGTTCCAGCACCTGCCTTGCAAATGCAAGGTTCGATCCCTAGTTCAGTTCCCCAGTTTGATCCCTGGTAACTATAAACCACAGTGCCGGGCATGGCGGCTCATGCCTATAATCCCAGCTCTAGGGAGGCCGAGGCAGGAGGATTGCTGAGCGCAGGGCCAGCCTGAACTACAAAAGTGAGACCTTGTCTCAAAAAAAATAAAAAGCCCTTGAGTCACTGAGCTCTGACAGGGCACCAGAACGGTGGTCAGGGGACTCTTCATTTAGGGCTTGTAAGAAAAATGAACATGTCTCAGCCAAGCTGAGAGCAACCGCTGGAAGCGTGACTTAGAAGTGAGCCTGTGGGGGCTCAGGCTTTGTACCGTTCCTTGAAACTTCTGGCCAGAAATCCCGCCAGCCCAATGTAGCCTGTGCTGAGCCCCTGCGCCCGGCCATGGCCACCATGTCTTCCGCTGACTCTTGTCTGGCTGCCTGTCCTTCTGCACACTGCCCAACTCGCAGGGGCCAGCGTCTCTCATCCTCCCACGGGCTGCCGCTCAGCATTGAGTGCCCTTCTTCCCAGCCCCCACCGACTCCCTGGCCCTTAGACGCAGTCCCTGCAGTCTGCGTGTCCCTATACGCTGTCCCCAGCAGCACTGGGCGGATCCTTCGGGCTGTCTCTCTCCAGCAGCCTGTTTACTGCAGCCATTACCTATAAGACCTGAGAAATTTAACGACTTGTTTAAATTTAAGCTCCAAGGTAGCCAGTTTATGATAAGTGGCGAGAATCTCTGGAAAACAAGAAAACGTGGGCATGACAGTACTTGCAGCTATAATCCCAGCACTCTGGAAGGCTGAGGCAGGAGAATCACGAGACTGATTCTCACTTGGGCAACTTAGTGAAACTGCCTCCAAATTTAAAAAACTAAAAAGGGCTGGGGTGAAGCTCAGCGGTAGAACATCTCTGAGTTTGATCCTTAGTAAGGAAAAGAAGCGCACACATCGGAGGTGGGAGGCGCTGTGTGTTCTGTAGCAGAAGGGAACGCATAACAACTCCCAGAAGAACAAGAAATGGAGAAACGGAGACATGTGGAAAGAAGGAAATGCAGTTGCAGTATAAGGAAGCCAGCTTCAGCCCACCATCAGCCCTACCCAAGGTGACAAGGCCATTTCTGCCTCTGCAATACTCACTCCAGAAGCCTTCAGATTCGTAGAAGACACTTGTAAAATGTGTAAAATGACCCTCAACTTTTCTCCTGTAATAGAAGCCTGAGCTTTTCCTCCGATATGATAGGTTCACAAACTCCATCAACTTCTACCCTCAAAAAAACAGTCTGGTTAAGTGGAGCCCAAGATGTCTAAACTCCCAGCGCGTGGACGTGGTTTCCGTTCTAACCTAGCCCACTAACAGAAGCACAGCACTAGGCATACACGCCCCACGTCAGGGATGGCGAACTTCACAGAGCTTTCAAGGCTATGCCGGCAGCACGCGTGCCGTACATTCACCATCGATGTCCTGGACTATCCGTCTTGAGGAGACCTCACAACACACAAACACCTCATCCCTAAGCACCCACGTTCTGCCTTCTCCAAGTGTGTACTTCTTTAATTCTGCCCCATAAGTCTGTCTGTGCCTCTGCCTAACAGTCCTGAAACCCCTTTTCTGACAAGTTAAATACCTTCTCCATGATAGGGCGTGAGCTGACATCCCTGTCCCGCTTTAGGGGACCTTCATGGGCCCCACCTGGTGACAGAAACACAGCCCTTACCTACACCTTTTTAAACTATATCTTTTACAAATATGGCACTCCCTCCTCCCAGCCTGTGCGCCTGCTGTTTCCACATGCCACACAAGGCATGGCACTGTCAGTTCCCCCGAGGAGCCCCGCACGGTCACCCGCACTGGGCCCACCCAGCACCCCATGCAGCAGAAGGACATAGGCCCTCCCTTTGCCCCACAGAGCAAACTAAGGAGCCAGCAATGTCCACGTCACTCCAGCTGCTGGGAGACAACCTTCATCTTTGTTTATTTTTGCTTGCAAGCATAAGACAGAGAAAGTAGGTCTTCTATTTACATAGTACCTGGACACCAAAAAAGATCACTCTGGCTTTGGGGCTTTGTTTTGGTTCTTGTTTTATTTCTTCAAACTCTAAGGCCTAGAGGTGTGATGTCCAGCCTGCGCTGATTGGGCCTAGGACTGGGAATGAGGAAACTCTAAACTCCAGTTTTCTTTGTAAAACAGGAGAAATAATTCCTCTATTGTTTATTATGAAAATCAAAAAGCCTAATTTTCCTGACTTTCCAAGTGACGATGATTTAATCTTCCCAGTCTCATTTGTCAGAGGAGGAAACCGAGGCAGAGAGAGACGGCAGAGTTTGCCTCTGGTCACACGACACAGACAGCAGCAGAGGCAGACAAAGGCACTCCTACTCAATGGTGTGGTCATCTCGAGTGACCAAACACAGGCTGGAATGCTTGAAACTCTTCATTCTTTCCAAAGTCTAGAATCTCCTCTGCCGTCTTGTTTTCATCTTTCATTTGTTTACATTTACTTCCATTTTTCTAACAAAGATAAAGAAAAGGTTAAACTCCAGCCACTCCAACTCCTTTCCAAATGGGAGCAGGTCCCAAGCCAACCTACACAAATGAAGTTTCCCTATTTCTTTGGTCCTATTCCACTTGTTCTTGCCATGTTTCTGTGTAATACAAGAACGTCCACACACACAGATCAGTGACAGAATAGAACTTTGGTCATTGCCTTGTGTAACCTGGTCCTTACGAAAGTAAAAGAGAGACAGAGCTACTTTTCTATGACCTCAGACTGTGGTCTCTGTAAACTCCACTCCAAAATGAATCAGTGAGGTGGAGGAAAGTCCACTTCTGCCCCAGGGAAAGGCAATGCAGGGTCTGAGGGCCTGTGGTTGAGACAGAACTGAGTCTTGGTTTAGATCTCCCAATGTCCCCCATCCTTTGGCCTTTTTCTGGTGTGATACAGATGTTTTTTCTAGTGAGATACAGTTCTTGATCCTTTCCAATCTCAACAGCAAAATCATAAAACTATCAGCTCCTACTCCAACACCACAGCTTTGCTTGCTCTTTTATCAGAACACCAACAAGGGTCCCCTCGGTCAGGAGAGAGAGAGAAAGTCTGATTCTGAATGTGAAACTCTACTTTTCGCAGGAGTCTCTTCACCTCCTCCCCTGGCATTTGCCCTCTTCATCCCCACAAAGCCTGTATTTCCAGTCTTTCAGTTCACTTCCTTATCACCATGACTCTGAAGGTAAAAAGGTTCCATCCAGGTCACGACAAGCCAATCTCTTGAAATCTCTATCTTCTCAAGAAGCTCTTCAAATTAAAAGAGCAAAAGCCAAGCAAGTCTTAAGAATCTAATTATAAAACCATTATTACTTAAGTCCAAGGATTACAAACCGACCTGCGGTGTTATCCAGATAGAAAAGTCTTTGAAGACTAGCGCAGGGAGAAGCCACCGGGCAGAGCAGGGGACACGGCTGGGGAAGCTGCAGGCTCCAGCCTCTGAGGAGCTCGTGCTGCCAGCTCTGAACTCACAGAAACTGCAGGCGGCTCACAGACCCCTGCACTTCCTCGAAGTGGAAATGACTGAAGATACCACCCGTAAGTCTACTGCCTTAGATCCATGGACATTGCAATGCCATCTTAAAGACCATCTTGTCTCTCTGTGGTTGGATCATCACCCTCTTGGGCAAGAGCATCTTTATTAATTAAAAATTTTTGAATATACCTCCCCAATATATGGACAGTTATTTGCTTATAAGTAGTACAGCACTAATTATTACAGGCATACATACATAAACATGAATTTTCTCAGTGTGATGCAGAGAAAAATCTGGAAAGCCTGTTATGTCCTCACCCAAGTCAATCTCTGTGGCAAAAGGTCTCAAGGCTCATAGGACAAGAGGATCTTGGGAATTTGTTTAAAATGGGTTCTCTGGGCCCCAGTGCTGGAGGTCTGGATTCATCATAAGTCGATATCTCACCGTACTGGCAGAGATATTCACAGAGGAAATTGGAATATCACAAATAAAGGAATTCAAGAACTAGAACTGTGCCAAAAGTAGAGAAAGTGAATTCTGCAGAACTTTTCAGTGTGGGCGGAGGAAAGAATCCAAGGACTCTGGTATTTAGGGGTCACTTGGATCTTGGGTATCTTTAGTTAACTAACCTGCAAATCAAGGTGGAGTTCAAGGTGGTGACTGGCAGTGCCCAGAGGAGAAGCAAGGAGAGTTGGCTCAAGGACAAGGCCAAAAGTCATCTGGCTTTTGGACTCAGCTGTTGGCGAAAGAGGGGGAACACGGAGCTTGCAGGTGTTGTGCTCAGCTGTGCACAGTAGGAGGATCCAGCCAGAGCCAAAACCTTGATCAAAGGCTGGAGCCCTTGGGACAGAGGTGGGGCAGTGCATAGAGAGGCTTGGGTTAGCGTCGTGACCAATAAGTTTTCCATCCATCTTATCCAGGCAGTAGTTCTCAGGGCATCTAACTACCTACTTGGCATATCTACCTGAAGGTGTAAGAGCCACCTCGGAGGCCTCACAGCCTCCCTGTCTCAGCTGATGGAAACCCCGTTACTCTGCTTGTCCCTGTCGAAACCCTGTAGCCCCTCTTAATTCCCCATTCCTCCACACCCCACAGCCCAGCAGTCAGAAATTCTTATTTGTTCTATCGTAGACTGCTAAGCTAGGGAGTCAGATAGAGAGAGTCAGGTAAAAAGGTAAAATAGGAAAGATCAGGGCTCAAAGTGAAGACAAAATAACCAGACCTGCATTTTTGACCAGAGGATGAGCTAAGCAGTAACCCAGGCCTAATGAAGTCTAGATAAACACCAGTCACCCCAGTGGGTCATCAAAACCACCTGGCCTATCACTTCCTTTAAAAAGCCTTTGTTCTATCTATACACACTGGTTATATGACTTGTTCTCCCATTGGGTCACTATTACCTAGGCAACCGTATGCTTGGCCTTATTGGTTATGGCTTTAACCCACATTATACCATGTTTTGCTCTATAAAACTTCCCTGTAAAGTGAGGCCTGCAGCTGCCTATTTGGGACCCCTCCTGCTTCTCAGGAACTTATATTTCCTTTACATCACTTAGAAATTCTGTTTCATCTCATAAAACATTCCTGCACCAGTTCTGCCTTCAAAATATAACCAGCACCAACTCACGATACTCATCCAGACTGGACCGCACTGCCCTCCCCTCTGACTCCTGAGAGATCTCCCACATCACCCTTGCTCACTCATAAGCCAGTTACCTTTGCAAAATTTAATATAGCACTTATTCTCCTGCCCAGCATGGCTCTTAACAGCTCATAATGCAAAACCCACAGGCCAATTATGGCATCTCCCTGCTCCCCCAGCTCCCCTGCTTTTCCTAGAAAACACACACACACATACACACACACACACACACACACACACACACACACACACACACACACGGCATACGCCAGCCTCAGGGCCTTGGCACACACTGCCTGAAGCTCCAAGGTGTCCACGGGGGCAGCTTCCTCACCTCCCTCAAACCTTTGCTCTAAGAGCAACTTTCCAAGAAGATTGACTCTGGCCATTCTGTTTAAAATCACTGCCACTGTCCCCCTTCATCTCAGAGCTTTTCTTGTGACTCTCAGCACCTTCTGACAATCTAAGGAAATCTCTTAGCGTTCCTGCTGTCCATCACCTGCCCCACCCCCACCCCTTCCAGTGCACAAGCCCTACAAGGACTGGGACCTGAGTCTGTGGTATTCATTTGTGTATCCTGAGGGCCTAGAACAGGGTCTGGAGGGGGTGTGTAACCGGGAGTGTAAAATGAAACTGAATACAAGTGAAACTGAATACAGTGTAGGTAACTGAGATGCAAGGGCTGGCATACAACTTACACGAGGTAGAATTGCCCCTGTCTGGTTTGGCTGAAACCACATAGCTGAGCCTTCATTAACACACAGGGAAAGAGGCTTCTACATGGGTGTCTGTGCCCCTCACTCAGCTCCTCCTTACCCTGAGGTTCAGGGATTTCTGCCCCGGTTGGCTCTAAAAATGTTGTCAGCTGCACTGTGATCACTGCAGTCACCAGCCACTTTCCTGGACTAAACAGAAACGGAGCCATAGGCCCCGGCATGGCAGAGCTGTGTGATCCCCCGGCTTAGATAACAGCTAGGCCCTTAGCCTCGGCTCGGCAGCCGAGAGAGCTTTGGGCAACGCAGAAGCCACCTACCCTGACCTTTGACAGAATTTCCAAACATGACGTGTTGACCTTAAATGGATTAATTTGGAACTAAAGCCAAGGCCCAAAAAGGTAAGAATATCCAACAAGACATTTGACTTTCAAAACACATCGGGATGAAAAACACTTTGGGAAATGAGTCCTCTAGGAGTGAGCTGCGGTAGGATGTGGGGCTGGGGGCTGTGAGGGAAGGAAGGGCCTGGGGACCAGATGACATGTTGTCCAAAGGTTAATGATTAATGGGCAGCCTTCCCTAACACGGTATCAATAGGCATTCTGGCCTCTTTAGCTCCAGAAATTAGAAAGAAGACTTCAAGGAGCCAGAAGACACAGGAAAAATGGGAAGTACCCGGCATGCTGCCATTTTCTTGGTTTTATGCGTCTTTATCCAACCACATGCCCATGGACAAAGCCTGGGGCCAGGTAAGAGCTTGTCTTTTCTCTAGAGATGGGAATGGATTTTTGATCTCTTAAATGCACATGACAAAACTGCACTGTGTGGACTGAGCTTGCTTCTGGGCGTCCTGGTGGTTCCACAAATGGCGCCGGAGATTCCTGGGAAGGTAGCACTTTACCAATAGGACAGAAATTTTGGAAAACCACTCTGGGAGAAGAAGTGTAACAGCACCTGCAGCCCGCAGCCAAGGCTCTTGCAGACGTGAGACAGAGCGGTCGAGCTAAGACTTCTTTAGCAGGGAATGGTCTGAAGATGGGAAATTCCTGAGAGTTAATTTGGCATCTAATTTGCAGCTGGGGAGCACAGCGTGGAATGAAAGGCTCTGTCTTGTTGCGGGTGTCGAATTGCCTGGCTTTCTCTGAAGAGAGGAATTTATAGATGCTGCTTCTAGTCCCGTTTCAAGTAGAGAGACATCATGGTGTATTTTCTGGTCTTTATTTTTCTGCCAAGGTTTATTGTGAGAATTTAGTAGCAGTCTCTCCTGTTTTGTCTGTAAACTAGACTAGTCTTAAACTAGATTTTTGGCCAAAGACAGTTAGATGCAAACGCTTGATCAAGTAGGTGGCGACTAGGTTCAGGGCTGAACACTGTGTTTGATCAATAGATGGCAGATAGGATATTAGCCAGGCCGCCTGACCAACCTGGGTGGGCATTTCAAGCTTTAGAGCAACATTGCAGTACCGGAAGGACTATGCTCAAAGCAAGTTCCTAAAATTTTAAGAGCTGGTACATAACAGGATAGTACCTTAAAATTCCAGAAACTTTAATAAAAATTCCAGACCCTTTAATAAAAAGGTCTGCTAGCTTGCATTTGGTTATGACCTTATATCCTGCATCAACGTCTTTTGGCCTAGAATATTGTGTTTGTTTGCTTTTCACTGAACCATAACAGCTATTCAGAAGGCATACTGCGAGTCCTCGGTGAGATTTGCAGACCCGAGATAGCGTTCCCAAGCCTCCCGGTGTCCCCCCGGAGCTTCAATGCACATTACTTTGCCAGCTGGGCACTTTTCACGGATGGAGATGCACAGCAGCTGCGGCCCCATGTGGGGGTTCTCTCCCCCCACGTGGCGTTTGTGACACTGGTCCTCTCGCTTTCCTGTAGCTGTGGCTCATTCGTTTTTGTCTCTGCGACGGCCACATTTGAACGCAACATGGATGGTTGGTTCATCACCCATCCAAATGGGGATCGGCCCACCCTGAGACTTGGAACTGGGAAGCACCAGAGCGTGGCAGAGGGTGAGAGAGGAAAGGTCTCCTCAGGTGATCGGGCGTCACCCACATCTTCTGCCAAACTCTCCTCACACTGCTTTTCTGGGTCCTGGTTTATCCAAGAGCTGAGGGAAGAGGCTGCGATGAGCCACAGGGTCCTCGGGACAGATCAGAGTCCAGAGGCCCCCTCTCCCCAGAAAGCAGAGTCCTGCGCAGGTGTGACTGCCTGAGATCTTTTTGAGTGCTGGTGTCCCATGGTACAGCCCATGTGTGACGGTTTCTGCACCAGTGGCTCTCACAGGGACACTGAGCATGTCCGGAGGTGTTGTGTAGGTGTACGTCACAGGCAAGGAGAAGGTGATCTCTTTCTGGGACGCAGCTAGACACTCTATAAAGCAGAGTCCCTTACACTGCGAACCGTCCGCCTGAGAAACAGGGCTAGGTGCTCTGGTCCCTACCGAGCACCACATTCACTGTCAAAGGCAGGAAGAACTCCCTGGGGGACCTTTCTTCCTCTGCCCGCCCCACACTGCCAGCTTCTCTTGCCCCTTTTCATTACCCTCTTTTTAATGGATTCATCGGAGCACTGGCTCCAGGGTGTACCCGGCCCCTCACGCGTCCTGTGTGTCAACCAGCCTTCAGATGAGTCACCCGGCAGTTCAGGCTCTTGTCCTGGACCCCGGGGCTGTCGGGGCAGAGGAAGGGAGCTGCTCGGGGCACAGGCTTGTCTTTGAGGCGGCAGCCCTGTCCATGAGCCTAGGGAGATGGCAGCCAGAGCCCCTGGAGAACTTCTGCTCACTCCCGAGGTCCACATGGCCCCAACTGGCCCTGCAACTGAAACCAACACTGCTCCAAGCGTCGAGCAAGCGTCCCTGGCAGCCCCCATGCCCACCTACAGCAGGAATCTTCCCTGCCCTCTGTCCAGAGACAGCGAGGCCCAAGGCCCAGGGCATGACCCCAGTGGAGTAAGCACAGGCCCACGTGTGACTCAAAACCTCTCCCTCTCCTACCGATTACTGAGAGCCCCGCAAACAAAACTGAGAAATTGTGAAATGCTTGTTAAAGTAAGAGCAATAAAACCACCACTTGCTAACCTGTGTAACACGGCTTTGTGAAAAACATGTTGTATTTCCCAAATAATAACCCAAAAGTTATGGGTCAGAAGAATGACAGTGTTTATGAAGAAATTTTGCAAACCTCTGGGTTGTGTGGCTTCATGAAGACAGCTGGATTCCCTTACCTGCTTCTGGATTCGATCCTTTCAGAGGTGTCGCTTTCTGTGGCCTCTCGAAGATCTGCCCCCACATAGGAAGGCCACACATGCTTATGCCCCTGGGGCGTGATCTATTTGCTGAGAAATGCTGCTTTGGGCGACCGGTCCTTGTCACTGCACCTTCCGCCTGGTGAGGTGACAGCAGCGCTGGAAGTCCTAAGTAAAGGAGCTTAAACACCACATCAGAAGCAAAAGTGAGTTTACCTTTCATTAGAGTGTTGATAGGGAAAGCCCCTCAGTGAATACAGATTTTTTTTTGTCCAAGTTCTACAGAACTTCGATGGATACTGTAGCGTTTTAGATAAATATATATCAAATTATCATATCTTTATTATCACTGTTTAATACATATTATGCTCTACCTCAACATTAACTAAAAGCACTCCCAGTTGTGCAGGGGCCTGACACGCACCAGCCAGCCTCGTGTGCCCTAGAGTAGGGAACCGCCTCCTGTCTCCGTCCCTGGCACGCTCAGAACCTGTTCCTGAATTTAAACAGAAGACAGGAGAGAAACAGAAAATGAGAGCACAGGGCTTATGAAGACAAGAACACCGAACCTGAGTGGCTTCAGTTCTGTCAGCCTATGGGATCCTCTCTGAGAATTTTTATATATGTTTAAATAGTAAAGCAATAAAAAAGGAGAGACAGACAGAGAGAGAGTCTGCATTGTGAGGCAGAAGGGTTGATTTGGAAAGTAAAAACTTGAATTTCTGCAGAAAATATTGTTACTGTACTTGGAAGTTGAAACTTTCCTTCTTTTAAAATTGTTCAGTGTAGCCAGGCATGGTGGTACATGCTATAACCCTAACATTCGGGAGGCCGAGGCAGGAGGATCACTGCAAGTCTGAGGCCAGCCTGGGCTACATAGTCATTTCACAGGCAGCCTAAACTACACAGACAGGAGACACTATCCCAAAAGACCTGTTCACTGTTTTACAACCTAAGAATGAGCCACAAAAGTGGTGATGGTACTGGGAATAATTTTCCCTACAGAATCAAGGAATATTGAAGTGGTCCTCCCTGTGGTCAGATATGATGCAGGAGGGAGACCACTGAGTGTGGGACAGGCTGAGATATGCACATATCCATTTGTGTCAACCGGGTGTGGAACACCAGGAGTTCCATGGAGAAGAGCAGAGAGACAGAGTCCACTGCCGATCGCCGGACACACAGAGGCCACCGGGAGAAGGTGGTGTTTGCCCAAGACCTGGAAGGAGCAGAGATACAAGGCTTTGCTTACACAGAGACAGAGTCGCAGAGCTGGTAAAGCACACCTTCTCAAAGTAGGGCACCTGAGAAAGCACACACACGCTCACACACGCACACAGACATGCACACAGGCACACCAAAAACATGATCACAATCACCAGTTAAACTGCAGCAAACTGGGACTAACTCTGCCACCTTTACCCAAACAGTTTTAAGTATCTGCCATTAAAACTTCCAGAAACTTTTGGGGATAAAAATGGTGGGGTTTAGGGATAAAAGGTGTATTGCAGGCCTATAAAGCAGGGATATTAATTCAGTGCAGGTGGCAGGTACAATGTCCTGACGCCCCCTGAGGCAGCCCCAACGCAATGGCACAGGGGTTACCATAACTGGGTAATTATCAAAGGGACCTGGCACCTTTATAAAAGCTCCATAACAGTTTGTCTTAGAGCTTTTAAAAATAGGTATGAGGAAACTTTATACATAATAATATGGGGGAATTAAAAAGAATTAAATAACCCTTGTGTTGGATCATAACCATATAAATAGTGTACATGAATATCACTGGACATAGAAGTATACTTAAAAATACAGAAAGTGACTCCGGGACAGCACCCCGCGGGGACACCCGAGGTGGTCTCCAGGGATGGAGCTCAGCTGCAGGGCAAGTCTACATTTCCAGACAGCACAGGCCCTGCCGGGTGTTGTAGGGACGTCCTCTTTCCTCCGCAGGAAGCTCAGCCCACGGCCACATGTGCTGGTGCTGCAGCCCAGCAGCAGGCTGTACCCACATAGGACAACTTCCCTGGACAGGACAGACAGCTGGCACAGCCGGCTTGTCACAGGACCCGGGACTTGGGCCAGATTCTTTAATTCACTCCATGGGAGAACCAGACAATGAGCAGAGGCCCATCAGCCTTGCGGCGGTGCAAGAGCAAAACGCGGGGTGGAAGAGGGGACCTCTCCCTCCCAGGGTCAGTGCAGTTCCCAGAAAGACCACTAGGGGGCAGGTGTCCAGGAGCGAAGTTAGAGCTGAGGACCAGGGGCTCCGAGTGACCCTAGAAAAGCCCAGATGGTGGCTGAGCAACTCTTCCTCAGTTAAACTCCAAGCAGGGCACGGCTTAGGGCAGGGAGGAGTGTCCGGATCCGAAGCGTGCAAAGGGTCAGGAGGAGGGGCAAGATCAGGGTGCCAACAGCTGGGCGCCCACACGGTGCTATGTGCCTTCCTGGAAACACAGCTTCCCTGACAACACCAAGCAGGATCAGTGATCCGACATTAGGGAGAAAAAAGCAAACTACTTTACTGTGTCCATCCTGCGATTGTCACTGTGTGGGAAAGAAAGAGTGAGGAAAACACTACCCGGACAAAATGTACACAAATACTTGCTCGTCATGCGCCTCTATCTGAATTTCTGTGTCCTCCCAGTGTTGTTATTCAGTGTTTTTATTTTGTTTCGTTTTACCCAGTGTTTTAACGCTGTATGCACATGGCATATTTACTTTAATGATTTGAATAGTTTTTAAATACATTCACTTCAAAATGGTGACCTGAGGCAGCTGGGAGGAGCCCAGGTTCTGAAGGCTTCTTGTGAGGAAGTTCATGGTGTGGGGCTGGGAGGACCTGAGACCCTGGGCCTCCCCTACAGAGCTAGCAACTTGGGGGCCTGGAGATTAGCATTTCTGACAAGCTCCCAAGGGTGTTGCTGGCCCAGGGGCCACAGAGAACCCAGCAGAAAAACAATGGAAGAACCAAGATGAAGCTGGGGGGCCCAGTTTCCAGGCCCGCAGCCCTGGTCCCCTCCCTGGTCAGGCCCCTGGTCCGCTCCCTGGTCAGGCCTCTGGTCAGGCCCCTGGTCAGCCCCCTGGTCAGCCCCCAGGTCTGCTCCCTGGTCAGGCCCCTGGTCAGCCCCCTGGTCCGCTCCCTGGTCAGGGCCCTGGTCCGCTCCCTGGTCAACCCCCTGATCAGCATAACACACAATTTCATTCACCAAGGAGCTTCCACTGCCTGGAAGAGGGGCACAATTTCAATCCAGTAAGTGTGCAATGACAGTATGTGCGAAGCCAGTGAGCTTCACAGAGGTGAAATTTGAATCAAGCCTTGAAGAAGGACAGGTCTAGGCCATACAGCCTTGACGTGGAGGTTTGAAAACAGTGAAACAGGAGACTCGCAGGGAGGGACACTCGCTGGCTACTCCATGGGCTGATGGCTGATTTCCCCACCAAGCCTGTGTGTGAGAAGCGAGGTCACAAAGAGGAGGCGGAGCTGGGACTCACCAGTTGTGCCACCCTGCCTGCCCCTGCAGCCACGAAACCTGCCCCTCGGCCTCCCTGGGCTCGTCTCTCTGAAGTGCTGCTGTTAACTGCTACTCTGAACATCAACTCATAGGAGCATTGCATGAGAAGAAACCAAAATACAGACACACTGTGGAGCTTAAATAGTTATCATCCGCCACAAAATCCTGTCTTCTGAGACTGAAAAGAGAAGTATTTGGAAATCCTGATCATGGGGCCAGGGATGTCACTCAGGGACACCCTACCTGCCTCGCATGCTCAAGGTCCTGAGTTCAATCTCCAGTACTTCCAAAAAAAAAGAGAGATAAAAGAATGCATCATAGTAGCTTATTGAATAACAGCAGTTTCATCTCTGAAAATTCTTTCCGACTGGCGCTATATCACCAGATTCTTACATTAACCCTGTAGTTGACACTGAGCAGGTGTTAATCCCCATTCTACAGGCATCTCCTGCAAGGGAGAAGCCCTGTGTGTCCTGAGTGGGAAGATAGAGAGACAGGCTCGGAGACAGGCTGAAGCCAATGAAGGCTGGGGGTTCTGGTTTGGATTCCCCCAGGAGGGAGGGCAGTGGGATGCCCAGAGAGCACAGTGACCCAGGAACTGCTTGTTACCTGGTGGGTGCAGTGGGCAGATTAGAACAGGCTGTGCTGGTGCTGACTACAGACAGGAAGCTGTCCCTGCGTGTGGGTCACACTGGCCTTCTCTGTCTCCGGGTCCTGCTGCGTGGGGCTGGGCTCTGCAGGCACCGTCTAGGTTCTGCCACCACCCTGTGGCCCTGCTGCCCTGGCTTTGTCGTGTTATTTTCCAGTTCTCCCACTGGAGAATCCAAGCAACATCTCTGAAGTCTCTTGCCATCTATGCGCACAGTGGGTGGCACAGCCCAGGTGACCCCCTTGACCTCTGATCTCCCCTGGGTGTCACTAGAGGTGGCTGGGTGATTGTCATGGCACCAGGAGAGCTGCAGAGGCCTAACTTTCCCTGGAATTGGCACCTAGACATTACTGGGAAAGGGAAGAAGAGAAGGGAGGGCTGGGCCCGTGTTAACAAGAGGCTCATACCCGACTCCCCCTTCGCTCACCCGGCTGCCTTCTGAACCCAGGTCCCCAGACTCCAGAAGTGAGTGCACTGCTGTAAGATTCCTCCAGTGCTCAACGTTTTAGAATAAATGTGAACAGTAAAAATACACATTTGATGCTTTTTGGAAGGGAACACTTAACATTGCTTTCATGGAGTGGAACCAAGATATATGGAATAGCAACTACTATTCTTAAGAACTTCGGCATGTGCCAAGTGTCGTACCTATTTATTTTGCTTAATCCATGCAAACCACTCTGCGAGATAGGTTTTATTATCCTGGTTTTACAGATGGGAACGTGAGGGGCTCAGGGTAGTGAAATGACAGGCTCCCCCGTCAGGCCTGTCGGATTGCAAACCCACGGCTCTGGGGCCAGCCTGAGCCCCGGTCCCTCTGGCTCTAATGTGGACCGGCCTGAGGGGCAACCAGGCAGGAGAAGCCTACGGGGTCCCTGCCACTGATCTCCAGGGCAGCTGCTACAGCCCTCGGGCCACCCAAGTACTTTGGTCCTAGGCGTTGCCCCTCTGAGGATGTCCCTGCTGATGGGGTCAGGGTCACATCCTAGCTGCTTCTAACCAGAGGTGAAGCTCACCCTAACCAATGCTGAGGGGCAGACGGGAGCATCCTTGGTGGCCCAGAAGGACAAGATAAATGTATAATTCGCACACATGTGAATATGCACATAGAGGGGAAGCAAGCACACCTACATGTCAAAGTAGTTGTACCACTTTAAGAAAGAATGTTTCTACATTTTATATAGTAATATATAACTAAAAATTATATGTAATATTTGATATATTATATATTAATGTTATATATAATTAATATAATATATATAAAATAAAGAGAAATACTTTGCAGTGGTATGCGAACCAGACAAATATTATAATGGTAGGACTAATCAGTAAGTACCATATTTCCCTGAAAATAAGACCAGGTCTTATATTAATTTTTGCTCCAAAAGATAAAATAGGGCTTGTGTTTAGGGGATGTCTTATTATTTCATGTACAATAATTTACACTTACTCATGTACAAGAATCTACATTTATTCAAATACACTATCTATGTGGGTATTACACATGTGTGAACTGTACATTTATCTATGATTCCATTCAAAAGATGTAGGTGTCGTAATACTTCAGTTTTAAATATGAATACATCAGTCTTCATCTTTTAATAGGTACATTCCCCAGCCCTAGTACCTCTGTCTTAAAAATTTTAAAACAGTTTTACCTTATCCAATGTCCAGCCCACACTCGAATTCCCCCAGTGGCCCCAGGACTCATTAGTGGCCTCCTCAGAGCCAGGATGCAATCAGAGGCCCCCATCGCCCCTGCCTGGGTGGCCATGGTCTCTCCAGTGTCGGTAATTGTGAGAGAAGACCCCAGGCCCAGCCCTGCCCTTCTTCCCCACCTTGACACAAAGGGCCCTGAAGTCAGCTAGGGTCCTGCTGACTCCACAGAGACTCAGCTCCTGAGGCGAGGCTGCCCAAGGTAGGGGCGGGTGCTGTGTGGGCCCAGGAGAAGCTGGCTCTGGGCCCGTGGGGATCTCACAAAAGTGACTAAGCCTTGGGCTTCCCTGGAGCTGGGAAACCACCCACAGATCACAGGAGCTGGCACCAGCAGTTCCCGTAATGCTTACTCCCCTAATGGGAGAGATAGCCTTCCAAAGCAGTTACCCAAACTTTAACACGCATAGGAATCACCTAGGAGCTTGGTCCAATGCACTCTCTTGCAGCAGCCTCAGATGGGTGCCAGGCTCCCACAACCTCGGACAAGTTCCCAACCCCGGACCACATTTTAAGAAAGAGAATTTTCAAGGCCACTGAGTCACGCCTCATCTACCGGGGATGAGTAACTATCACCTGTCAGCTGCTTCCAGGCAGGAGCCGAGGGACAGATAGAAATACAGAGACAGTGAGCTCTTTGCACCGCATCCAGCCAAGAGGCTTCATTACTATGTCCAGCATGTGGCTTGCAAGGGCTGAATTCTTATGACGGCCTATTATCTATCGTGGAGCACGTTGATTCATGTTTTACATGTGAGGAAACTGGCTGACACAACCTGAATGTCGCCCACTGGTACTCAAAGGGCAAGGTGAAGTCTGAAGAGAGCTCAGGGGAGAATTAAC
>PVIR01034166.1:0-17329 GCA_004026965.1 Petromus typicus
TAAACTCTATTGGTAGGAGAGAAACCTTACAAGAGTCTGTTTGCTCTTAAATGTGAGTTGAAATATTATAAAAATAAGTGCACTCTACAACCTCAAAGGAATTTCAGGTAACAAGTTGTATTACATGCATCAACAGGAAAACAAGTCGAATGAAGCCCTCCATTCTACATGTAAAACATTTCAAAAATATATTGATATGGTTGAAAATGAATCAGGGCAAGGAATTGATGTTTGGTTTTCATCATTCACAAGATAAATTGTTCATTCTATCTTGTCACTAATAATATATTTTAAGGCCATCAATCATAGAGTAAAAAGTTTAACATCTTAATTTGAACTGAATATGTCTAAAACATCTACATTATTTATGACCTTGCTACTTCTGAAAAATGATGTGTTTAGGGAAAATCCACACAATCATGTTTTCTTACTATTTACTTCCTGTTGCCACCAGCAGTGGCTTTCAGAATTCCAAATGGTACAGCCAGAGAACATAAATATGCCTTAGGAAATAAGAAAAGAAATGAAAATTTTCTATGAGCAGGTGACTTATACTCAGATCCCAGGTTTCAGTCCTGTGTTAAAACCTCAAAGAGCTGGGAGCATCTGGAAACTGCCGGTTCCAGTGAACCGCCGGTGGGGGGGAATTCCTGTTCTCGGGCTACTGCCACTCACCTGGGCATCTTGACTTCCATTTTTTTATTTTTTATTGTTTTAATGTTTTTGAGACAGGATCTCACTTTGTAGTCCAGGCTGGCCCTGAGCTTACTACGTAGCCCAGTTCTGCACTGAGTAATTCTTACATTGTTGGTCTTTAACCCATCCATCTGAACTAAACAACTGATTCCAAATAGTGTATCGGTTTCATAACTTAGGGGAAAATTCAGAGCACATGGTTTGTGTGGACATCCATATAAGTGTCTTCAGAAGTTACTTCATTTATGAAAGGAGAATGTTGGGTCTTGATTTTATTAATTTCCCAGGAGAAGTAAGACTAAGATAAGAGTCATGCTTGGGTTTAAAAGGTGAAGAGTCATCCCCAAGGCCATGTGGACATTTACAGGGTGGGGATGCCTGTCATCCTTCTTGGGCCTAGGTGAGATACTTCAAGACTGTTTGTTTTGTTTTGTTTTTTTTGAGACAGGGTCTCGTTTTATAGTTCAGGCTGGCCCTGAGCTCAGCCTCAAACTTACATCACAGCAATCCTGCTGCCTCTGCCTCTCGAGTGCTGGGATTACAGGCATGAGCCGCCACGCCCAGCACTGTGGTATGTAGTACTGATTGTGGCTGGGTGTGAGTCTCCGTGCCCAGAATTGTATGTGGTTGTGGGGGATCGAACCCGGGCCCCTGTGCTTGCAAGACAGGCGCCAGAACTACTGAGCTAAATCCCCAGCCCTACTTTGAGCTATTTTTGAGAAATTCCTTTACTTATGATTATTCATCAAATCATACATGGGTGCATATGTATTTATGCATATATATATATATGTATTATGCATACAAAACACACATACATGAATGCATATACACATATGTACTGCAAACTGGAGTTAAGATTATGTATTTCATCCCAAAGCAAAAAATCTATTAATTTGTTTTGTTTAATCTGCATATATTCCTTTCACACACATATAGTTTCTTTTTAAGTATGCAAAGTGAAAATCTTGTGGATTGCCTTTATTACTTTGTAAGAACTCATTAGGACTTCGTGGTGATCAATATCATACGTGATGAAAGCAAAGCACCGGTCCGTCTCTTCTGCTCTGAGCAAAGGACAACTGAGCACCAAGGGTACAAGTCTCCACAGAGCAGCAGTCAAAAGGACAGTGGATCTCTCAAATTTTACTTTTAGATGGTGACACATTTTTCCTTTCTGTCTCTTTTACCCCTGTCTACAAGGAGCTCCAAATGAATCCTCACATGTCATTCAGTAATAGTGGTACTCACTAATTTTCTGTCATCAAAGATCAGCAGAGAGGCCAAGTCACCCAAGAGTGGGTCTTGAGCACTTACATGTATGTGGACTGCTTCAATTACATTTCAGGCAAACTCCATGTATGAACTCAGAGTGCTGCCCTCTGAGGAGATTTACAACAGGCTACACACATAGCAAAGTTATTTCACTTAGCTAACTGCATACTCACTTAGTCTCCTACTCAAAGAACGGCCTGGGACCAGCAGCAGTGATACTAGGTGGACTTTATCAGAAATGCAAAATCTCGGCCCCCTAACAAGCCCCTGATTCCTTGGCATGAACATTAGAGTAGAGGAAGTAGTGAGTTTTGCTTCTTACTTTGAGTGCTGGCTGCATGTTAGAACAGTGGAGAAATTTTTAAAGACACTGATAGAGATTCTATTTTATTTCATCTGGGGTTTAGATTGGGCATCACAATTTTCATGGTTCCTGTGTGTGTCTAATATGCAACAAAATTTGGAATCCAACAGATTTGACGACATGCAACATAGAGTGGAAACATCTTTTGACCTGAATTACCCTTCATTTGCTGCCCACACCATGGGAAGGTTCCCCATTTGTCCGGAACACTGCCCCACCTTTACCCACCGCAACACTCTCTGTTCCTTCTCCTTCCGCAGCTCATGTCTGATCCTATCCGCCCTTCAAGTAAGACTCGACTCAATGCTTTCTTCACCCAAACATGGTTCCCTTTCCCCCTTTTGAACCCTTTTATCCTTTTAGTTTTGGAATTTTTAAAGAACTTGTCACTTGTGTACATAGGCCCCTCACCCATGTTCCTAAGCCAGTGATGGCTGACCTTTTAGAGACAAAGTGCTCATCGGCAACCCAAACCCTCTTATTTACCACAGTGCCAACACTGCAATGAAACCTGAATGCTGACAGAGTGTAGAAAAAGCAACTCATACTTGGTTCATATGCTGACCAAGAGGGCTCTGCATGCGTGCTGCAGCACGCATGTCACAGGTTCTCCACCACTTTCCTAACTTGTGACTGCTACAGGATGTAAGCCACATCTGAACTCTTGGCATGTAGCAAGACTAAGCAGTATGAGCTAGAACAGAGATGGGAGCAGAGAGGACAGAAAACAGAACAGTCTATGTGTTATCTCTTTGTCAATGGCCAGGTAAAATGGGCACACAGAGACTCATGGGTAGAAGGTAGGATCTGGATGAAATACAGGATAGAGCTTTGTAAAGTGGGTGAGAGCATAGACCCCGAGGGTACAAGCTGAAGGAGGGATGAGGGTGAGAGAGCAGAGGTTGCATCCAGTGAACACTCCATGTGATCTGTGGAAAAGGAGCAGGTAAATGCCCAGGAGTTAGGCAAGGCACTGACATCACTCCAGGCTTTGGAGATCCACACATCCCTGCAGGCTAGTTCAGGTTGACCAGCACTTCGAGGGATGTTGCCATCTGGGGCTTGGAGTGCGTTTAGTGAATGTGGCTGGGCCAACACTGCCTTCACTTTGTGGGGGCCAACATCACATGTCACCTTCGGGTCAGTGAGCAGCCAAGTGTGCTCTGTACAGGATGCAAGGTCTGGAAAAGATCTGCTTTTCATACTTGAATATCCCAGCATGCTCCCAGATACTAGATGTGTTAATTATGCAACCTGAATGTCTCACCTATGTAAAGTTCATCTCTGAGTAGATTTCTACCTCTACTGCATTTCAGTGTTGCAGTTTATGCCCATTCCACATTCATGGATGGATTTGTGTAATATTTTTTTTCCCAGAGCCTTAAATTACTTCACGGAAGGGAGCCCTCACCCCCTGCCAACAACTTTGTAGGTACTGGCAAGAGCTGGCTCAGAAATACAGAAGTGAGTGAATCCCTCAGAGGAGGTCCAGGAAGTGAGAAGTTTGGGGCATCCAGGCAGCAGTAGCCTGACAGACAGACTCTTTTAACTTTCTTCTAAGAGCCTTGACTGGAAGCCTGAGATCTCATCTAGAAATAAACAGTGTATTTCATCACACCTCTTGCCTACAGTCTTCTTTCTTGAAAAACATGGTGGATACCTGGAGCACCCTAGCAAGCCTGGCCTGGAGGGAATCATGAAAGACATGGTGCTTTCCACACACTCCAACAGCCAGTCTGAGCACTGGAAGAACCTCTCCTAGGTCATTCTGATCCTTGAAGAGCTGGACTCATTAATTACCCCACAACATTCCACAAGGAACACAGAATGTGGTAATGACTTTTGAAATCTGGTACCTAAAGGCAAAGCTGTTTTACAATTTTTATGGAGTAGAAATGTATTTCATCTCATTTCTATCACCAGTTGGGTTTCTTCATTTATGAAACAAGAATTACAATGGCTGCCCAATGTATGTGTGCATGTGGGTAGAAATTCAAAATTATATAAAGCACTTGTAATCTCAGCTGTTAAGGAGGCTGCGGCAAGAGGATTACAAGCTTGAGGCCAGCCCAACAAATTAGCTGGTGCCTGGCCCAGAACGAGTACTCAATGTTCACTACCTTCCAGTTCTTGCCCTTACACTTTTTTTTCCTACCACAGTCTTCTTAATCCCAATACCAATTATAAGTAGTTATTCTGGAAGATATGTGATACAAAGGATTAAGGTGAGAGTAGAGACTAAGGATAGTGAAAAGATAGGATTATTATTGTTTGGGTGATGGCATTTGCAAAAATAGTTTGGGGCTGTCAAATGTCCTGGCAGAGAATTTTCAACTTCATCTCCTTCACATATGTCCCTGACAATGACTTGTCCCTTAATTCTTATCCATCTTCCTACTATTACCATCCCATTCTCTAACTAGCCTCCTCTGTAAAATACACACACACACACACACACACACACACGCACGCACGCACGCACGCACGCATGCACCACACACACACGCACACACGCAAAAGCTTCCTCCTCTGAAGCAAGTTTCCCTCTTCCAGTTTCAGAAGACAGAGCATTAGAAGCAGGCAACCTGAAGTCTTCCTGGGTGGATCCTTGTTCAAGATATTTGATATGGGAACTGCTGAGACCTGTTTTCTTTTTAAATGCCCCTGTGCCATCCAGTCGACTCCTTCATCCTCTTCTCCACAACCTTCAAACAACCCTAGGGACAAAGTCTTGAGCCCCCTGGGAAGAGAAAGATCACTCAGTGTAGTAAGAGAACTGAGCACTCACTTCATCTGCAGCAGAGCTTCAGAGGCTCCTGGATACCTCCGTGTAGGAAAGTCCACACTGGGTTCTCAATGAAATCTGTAAGTGAAGTCACTTAGGTCCAGCCTTTCCTCATCACCTCTGTAGTGGGCAGCAGGCAGGATAGTCCCCTGGACTTCTTGGAGGGGTTCATTTGTTTGTCCATGGGGTTTTCTACTATTTCAAACAGAAACCGCCTTCAGTAGGAAAGGTCTGTAGTGTAGGTATGAAATCTGAATCTGTGACATTCCATGTATAGATGGAACTCTGTGGGCAGTCTTCTTAATTTGTAACATTCAGGTTCAACAACTATACCACCTGCCTCTCAGAACTTTGAGTCCTCAAGCGAAAGAGAGCTACTTCTCCTCTGTGAACTCGATTTGCTCCCTCACAGGACAGGGCTCTTTCTGCCAGACTTTCTATTCATGCAAGGACTTCTTTCTGATGAGTGTGAGAGCCATGTGCCAGATGCACTTTGAGTTTCTTGTAGGATTTGGCGAAAACTTTTTTGGTAATAATGTTTAATATTTATACATGGGATGTGAGAAACAGGAACAAAAGAGGAGAATCCTCCTTTTTATACCTATAGCATCCCATACAGTCCTACAAACCTTTAAATGTCATGTGATTGCATCATACACAGGATATTTGCCACTTTATACAACTAATCTTGATACAAGAGAATTATCTTGACTAACATTTGCTTGTGAAACACCAAGGAAATTACAAGTTCTCCATAATCCTTTATGGCCAGTGTAGGTCTTATCCTATTTCCCTTTTTCTCTTTGGAATAATAATAGAGTCCCCTCACAGCCAAACTTCAGAAGCGTTGCTGGTCTCAACTCCTCATTTTCTATGGACTCTTCAACACATTGTAATCTCACATTAGTACTCACCCCTTTAATGGCCATAAGCAGAATGGCTTGTTTGGAAATATTGAACCTTATTTATTGTGCCAATTTACAAACACTTCTTTCCTTTGATTTATGTGACATTCTGCTGGATTTCCACTCGTATCTCTGTTGACTGATTCTTGATATCCCCTGCTGACTTAGCCACTTCTACCTTCCCTTTAAATGGCAGCACTTCCTCACTCGTGTGCACATCTCTACTGCAAGCTTTTCCTGGACCTTATTCATGCCCAAGACTGCAATAATATACCGCACAGTGCTTGCTTTCAGATCTGTTTCTTAAGAAGCACTTCGTTGAGATCTGGATACCCAAGCTCATTTAAATATTTAAAATATTAAGTTTGTGATTATTTTTGTAAAATGAAGTCCTCCTTCATTGTTCCCTAGCACACATGTTTTTATTTTTACCTCTTCCTATAATTTAAACATGAGTGAATAAAATAATAAATTATAAATGATGTATTAAATGTTACTTTTCCAGAAATGTACTAAATTCCTTACTTAAGAATTATGTCTTGTAATTAATTGTTAAATAAAGGAGTTAATGTCCAAGCAAGTGAATGACTGGAAGTATGAATTTGGTACAAAGACCCTCTTAATCCTACTCAACTCAGTTCTAAGAATTTATGAGCTCTCCAGTGGAGTACTACTCTTGAATATATGATTTAGAAAAGAAAATAAATCATGTGTCTAGAACCATCCACAATATGTGAGCAAATATAGTGGAAAGAATATACAAAGGAAGACATTTGGATCTGGAGCTCAGAAATCTATCTGTACACTGTAACTGTTATACAGGCTACTTTAAAAATAAAAGGAGAAAGAAGAGGAGGAGGAAGAAGAAGAGAAGAAAAAATAAAAAGAAGAAAAATAAAGAAGAAAGCAGAAAAAAAGATTATTTCCTAAAAATATTGAGATTAAGATCTCATATTTTAAAATCACTTACTTTGGATACACTAATCAAAATGGGCCAAAAGGTATATATATTCATCCAAACAACTGAACTTTCTGCTTCAAAAATTGTTTCATTTTCTTTCTTTTTTTTTTTTTTGAAAAATACCTTTAGATGTGATTTAATAGTATGAAATAAGCTCATTTAATTTAAAATCAGTTCATGCATCACAAACACTTGGTAAAATGAATGTGGTCAGCATGGATGGGGCATTTCCCCAAATTCCCATTTGCCCACTGCCTTTTGTTGTATCAGTAATATGACTTCCGACTGTAATGTTCTGTACTTTGAGGACAGGTGATGGATATCTATCTTTGCATCCTCCATAGCACTAGAATTTTGCTTTTCAAAGTACAGCATTAAAAGAACACCGCCATAGTGGAATAATACTGAGTTGCAATCAGTGTTATCAGAACTTTTGCTTTGTTTAATTAATTGATTTTATTGGTACATTTTATATATACATCATGATCACAATTGACATTGAGAATTTGTAACAGTACATGACACAACTTAATTCTCAGTTTTTTCCATTTCCTTGCCTATTCTATGCCACCCACCCCTATATATATAAACATTATTTCCTTTTTTTAACCATCATATTTTTTCTTTCCCCATGTTACTTACCGATACCCCCTTTACCCTTTGAATATTTTTTAATTTCACAATATCTATCATACACTCTAGAATTCATTTATATCTTCAGCTTCTCAGACCAGAGAACAGATATGATATTTACACATCTATAATCTAATTATTTCGTTTTTGAGTATGTCCATTTGAGTATAGATAACTCAAACTTATCATTCTTTATGGCAGAGTAATACTCTGTTTTATAAAAGAACCACATCTTTTTTATCCAGTCTCTAATTAATGGGCATTTGGGTAGTTTCCAAGATTTAGTTATCACAAGTTGAGCTGCTATAAACATGGGTGCACATATGTCACTGTGATATGAATCTTTTAATTCTTTTGTGTATATACCTAGCAGAGGAATAGCAGGATCAAATCCAACTCCCATTAATGATCAAAACCCTACAGAAAATTAGAATAGATGGACTTTACCTCAACCTAATAAAAGCTATTTATGAGAAACCAGTAGAACTTTTGCTTTTTATGAGGCATTTTCTGCTCCAGCCCATGAACGTGTGAGCCAAGCCATCACTAACCTCAGACTCACCATGGAAAGCATGTCAAGTTTGCCATTTTCAAGTCACTGCAAACACTGGGCTCTACTGGATTTTCTTTTCATATCAAATTATGTCTGTCTTGTATCTCAAGCCATGTAAACTGCTTTCCACAAGTACAAGTAGACTGTGTCACACTGAAAATATGTGACTGCTAATCAGTCCACTTTTTAACCTTCTAGCTTATGTATGAAAAGCTAATTTTTTATTAATAATAATGTAACAATAATGACAATAAACACCATTTATAAAAAAAAGCCCAGGTGCACAGCTGATAGCATAGTGATTATAGGCTTATTATAATTAGCATTGAAAATTGCCCTGATAGATGAGTCATAGTAACAGTGACCGTAAAGAGCGTATAGTAGACTGAAGTTTTCCTGTTTGTTTTGGTTTTCTTTTAGAATTGTCTACAAGAAGCAAGAAGGTCAAGGAGTTGATATAGAGTTAATAAGTACATGTACTTCTTATTAAAAAATCAAATCAAATCACATGTGTGCTTTTGTGTATGTGTACCTACCCACATACATATGTGTTTCTCCATTACAGACTCTGCAATTACTGTGAGACTTTGGTTTCCATCTACCTCAACTGACACACAGGCTCATCACAAGCTAACTCCATGACTACAGTAGAAGCAAATTACTCAGCTTCTCTGACTCCTGACTTCCTCATTTGTAAAACAAATTACAGTACCCAACTTACAGAATTATGAGGAACAAATAACACAATGAGTGTCTATTAGTCCATAATAGTACTCAATAATGTACTGTACATTGTTGTTTGTTTTTATGAAGGGAATTATCTTAAAAGAACTGAAAAAATGAATCAAAGTAAAAAAAGAAAAGGATCATACTTGATTTCATTTATATGAAAGCTCTAAACATTAATAATGGATTAAATTCTCTAATTTTCATAATTTGAATATTTAAGTACATGCAATTTTCAGATTATTTGTATTTGTTATTTAACATAAATAATTTATTTGTGCCCCACATATATTTTCTCACATAGTTTTAGTAGTCACATATTAGTCTACCATATTATATGCTATAATTTGCTTTGAATTTTTTACTTATAGTAAATACTTGTGATCTAAAATAATATGAATATATACCTTTCAGTCCATTTTGATTACTTTATTGATATAGATCAATAAGAAAATAATAACATATAGCATATTCAAAAACATATACTTTAAATAGTTAAAATGAGGACTTTAATTTCATTGAAAGCCATGCTACACAAAATTTCTAGCTTCACTATAATCTTGCCAACCTGATTGGCATATATATTTATATATAATACAGCTTAATGGTTTTTATACAATAGGAAACAAATATATTTCAATTCTGAATTTACCAATAGATGTAGAGTTTGGAAATGTAGTCACAGATCTTAAACTGCACATTAATGTCAGAGCCTATTGGTATTCAACACTTGAAGTTCAATTGAAAAAGGACCGTGGTCAAGTTGAGTTCACACCAGAAGAGTTGATGGGGTACATAAGGAGATGCAGTTCCCTGGCGATGTTGTTGTTCAATGATGTTGAACAGACATGCAAACAGATGTAATGTGAGTTTCTGACTGTTTTTGGTTGTGTCCATCATGTTAAACTGCATGCTCGATAATAGCAAAGATCTTCATTTTATTAACTAATATATCTGTAGCACTTAGCAGAAAGCTTGACACATAGGAGAGGTCTAGTAATAAAGGTGTATTGAACAAACAAAACATTTGGTGACCAGTGTGTGGCTTCCCCTCGACATGCTTGGGTGAGCAGCCAAGAGTGATGCCTCTCGGACTCACCTCTTCCTAGCTCCCATTTAATGTTTTGGTGGCAGTCTTTCAGATATTTAATGCCCGTAGCCTGATTATAAGTCAGCCTCCTGAGCTAGAATTCATATTCTGTAAACCTACATTGGGCCACTGATAATATTATTTTGTAAGTTCTTAGGTACATCCCTTCACTGCCCTTTTGAACTACCTATAAGAGGAGCTCATGGCTGGTTGAGAGCAGCCATGGTTTTTATGTAACATATCATTTAAAATATTAAAGCATTTTTCTAGGAAAAACAATAAGGAGGTTAAAAGCCCAGGCTGTAGGGACAGACTTTCTCAGTTCAAGTCAAAGTTCACGAGTTCCTACATCACTTCATCATACCTGTGTTACTTCATCACTCTTGTTCTGCTTTTTCATGCATGAAATGTAAGTAGTAATCCTCATCTTATAGGATCAATGTGTGGATTAAGTGAATTAAAACATTGGAAGTAGAAATTGTCAGTAAATGTTACCTGCTCTTCTAGGTGTTAATAGCAGCAATAATGATCTCACTGAGAACTTACTGTGCACTGGGTACCAAATATGTATTATTTTGAAAAGTCTGTGGGTCATTGTTATAATCCTACCTCGTGAATAAATACACTTAGATTTTTGAAAAATGTTAGTAATACTCTAAAATCATAGAACTAGTATATAGTAGAGTCTATATCTGAATGCAGATGTGTCTGATATTGTCTTCTATGGAGAATTTGAAGTATCTGCTCTCGTGTTGAAATTATGGTTTCTAATATCTGATCTTTACCCTTTTGAGCCACGCTCAGAACCTCAGAACGATTGTTAAAGCAGGTGAGCGTTCGGTCACCCATTATTGGTTTGGCCATCCGGAGTTCCTAAGGACTCTTACAGACTTCCCTTAGATTGTACTGTAGTTAGCTGCATCAGTTTCTGTGAATTCTCGGTTAGGGTTGTAGCCAATTAAGCCAATTAAAACATTGAATGCAATTTCAAAACTACAGGTTGACAACTGATGACACAAACACACAGTTTACATTCTATGGTGTGGGGATACTAATGTTGTGAAACCCTTAAAATTCTTTATCGAAATAACATTTCCCCTTGCAAAATTAACATGGGTAACATTTCAGTGTTTATTTCACCACTTGTTGAAGTTGTATGTGCTCTAGCCGACCGGTGCGTCTCCACCTGGAGTGCAGTGGCCTGACCCCAGAAGCAAAGTAGGCCCATTACTGTGAAGAGACCCAGTAGCTGTGCCCAAGGGGCCAGTATCTTTCTCACTGCAGTGACAGATTTGAGATGTGAACCCCTTTCAGACAGCAGAGTAAATGAGGATCACTGAAAAGCAGTCCATTTACAGATGTCAACACAGCCACTGTGTGTGCGGCCATGATTTTCTGTGCCCCCTTTGACGGGTTATTTTTATATCCTCGAGATTTATCTTGCTTTCATTGAAGTGTGCTACAGAATGTTCTATTGCCTTTTTCTAGGTGAATGAATTGTGATATTGGTTTAAAGTATCTTTTGCAGCCAGGAGACTATGTTGAACTGAGAGCTGGCATGACCATGAATGCGTCATGTGAGATGCAGTCAGGAAGCACACGAGAATATTAGCTATGACAGCATGGATTTGCTCAGGATTTACCTTGATGTTTAAAGATCGTATCTCCCTCTTTTGCAGGTTAATTGTGTATGGTTTTGTGAAGGCTATGGTACATGTTGGTCAGCTGAAAAATGGAGACTTTCATTTCACTGACTGTTTATTTTTTGGTTCACTGATGTCAGCTACAGATCCAGGTAATTGTTCAAATCACACATTCTCATCTTGTAGAGTAAAACGTTTAAATTGAATGTTTCTCTAGAAGATGTCACCTGTACCTTCCTGCTAATAATTATTTATTCTTGTCACATGCAGTTGACAGATCTCTTAATGATTTTTTTAAAGAAAGAAAAAGAAATGGGCATATATTTAGATAACTCTCAAGAAACTAATCAGAAGGCAATTTCAGTAGTGGGAAAGTGATGATGGAACCAGTAGCCATTTTGAGTCGTACGACTTACCTTTCTCTAATCAACATAACTTCCTTCAAAATGATCTGCTGAATTAAATGGTTTAAAATATTTTTAAACATTGTTTACTGTGAAACTTTCACTGTGAAATGAGTTAGGGAGTGTATCAAAAGCAGAGAGCATAGTAAAAAGAGTATCATATGCCCATTGGCAATTACCAGATATGATCTGTTCTTTTACTTATCCCCCTCAACCCAGTTCCCATCCTCATGACTGTATTAGGTTAAAGCAGATCCTGAACAGTATATTACTATGTAAATATTTTGAAAAATGGGCACTACTATATAAAACCTAAAAATATTAAGAAGTTTGATTTCAGATTATCAAAGTCAATGTACAAATATAACAAATTGTCTTATTATTATTATTATTAGTTTGTGTAACCATTTATATAAATCAGAATTCAAGGAAATATTGCATACTGTAGTTGATTGTTTATGACCATTGAATATTTTAACCTTTAAATTCCTCTCCATTTCCCGTGCTATTTATTTGTTTAAACAAAGGAAGTAGCTTGCCTTGTGGTTGAATTGAATCAGGTTCCATAAAGTGTTCTTAGATTTCCCATATTTCTTGTAAGCTGATGGTTAATCAGATTCAGGTTCACTGTTTCTTTTCAAAATCACTGCACAGGTGATGTTGTGAGCCTCCTGTTGTATTGCATCAGTGCTGTCAAGCTGATTCAGATTCATGAATTACTATGTTAGTGAAGACTACGAGAACACCCGTGTAAGGGAATATGATGGTTTATCACATACTGAAATGAAAGCAAATACTTACTGTGGAGAACCTGGGGTTTTTTCAGAACTGGTTAGACAGGATTTATGGTAGGACTTGGATTTCTGCTTGAGATTTTAAGAAGAATAGTCCTGGAATAGAGGATGTCAGGAAGTGGAAGCAATTCTATGACAGCTTCTCGAAGAAGGAAAGACTAACTTAAGCCTAAAGCTGTAACTGGTCAAGAGACAGTGGGCTAGCCTAAAAGCTACGATAGAGAGTTGTTTGGTCAGTTGTGTAGTTTGGACAATTGCTTACATAGTAGTTTTGTTTTTTTCCAGATCCATCATAGTCAGAGTGACTTTGTCTGATAATTGTTGATAGTCAACAGGAGAAAACAAGCTCCAGCTGACAGTACCAGGCCAACTCTTGAATGTTAGTTGTTTGTCTCCGTTGCGCTCTCTCTCTCTCTCTCTCTCTCTCTGCTTTTTTCTGTCTCTTTCTACTTCTATCTTTCTGTTTTTCTGTCTCTCTCCAGTCTTTTCCTCCAATTTTTGTTCTTTTTAATTTTACATTTGGAGTACATAATCTGACTAGCAATGTTGGAACTACATGGTGGCTTGTTACACTCTCTGGTTCAACCTCATACATAATCGATCAGAATTAACAGTACACCAGGTAATTCATATACAAATTGAAGTTTGAGAAACTCTATAGAGTGTCTCATCTTACCTAATACCTTTAGGACCTTTTGCTAGAAACTGCTTCTTCTAGTATTTGTTAGGAGTTACAAATGAAATAGTATGTGAATTCCACCTATATTTTGCATTTATTTATTGGTACTCACTTAAAGAAGTAGTTTTCCAGTTAAACTATTTGAGGACTCATAGTGCAAACATACAAACAAACAAAAAATAGAACAAATGATTATTTCCCTTCATTTATCAATTTTCAAAGTAATATATTGTTTCCTTGAAATCTTCTCTGTTACCAACAAGTTTGTTTTTAAAGTGTCTTGATGAATACATGGGTGTAACATGATTGATATATTTTCAGCTACTATTGTAGTTATTCTTTCGATGATTTCCATTTGCAGTGAGTAGGAATTTCTCTGAGTTTCTCCTGCAGTCTTCTGCCATGACCACTCTGGTCCTTGATAAGCCTCTTGGGTTTAAGTAGAACTAGATGTCTATAAATTTAACTTGAATGTTTCCTCAATCCTGACTGTCAAACAGCCATTTCTCCAAGGAGCCTTGATTCTTTCAAGAAGCAAATTTATCTAGAGGCCATAACTGAAACATTAAGAGTTTTCATGGGTGGTACATTAGTCATGATTTTTAGGTTCTTTTTATTAAGAAAATTATACCACATATCTGTATTATGTTTTCAGTTCAAAGTTAGGATTATAGAATCTTTACTGCCTTGAATATTAATTTGCATTTGCATTTCTCTTCTCCCTGCTTTTCTTCACCCTACTACATTAATATAATTTCATACCTATCTAAAATATATGCCCTCAAAAATATGATACATGTGTTGCTAAAAATATGATAACTGAAAATCACCTAAAATTTTATTATGGTTATTTTTAACCTTCAAACATATTCTACTCAGGATGTACAGTTAAAACTGCTCTGTCCTAAGAAATCACTTAAAATTATTCCTCTGTGTGGTTAAGCCACAAGTCAATGCACAAAAATGTGCCTCTGTTTCATTAGGCTTTTTTGTTTTAAAATTAGATTAAAAGTCTATAGAATTCTAAAATGAAAACCACAGAATAACACTGGCAGAATCAAGCTGTTGTCCTTGTTCTCCTACTCTCATTTTCCAACCATTTCTGTTGGTTTTTAGCTTACCCTTCCAGTTTTACATTTAAGAAAGTACACAAACATTAGCATACTTTACTATTTGCCCCTTTATTCATGATTTTTTCTTACTTTTGCTTAACACTATTTTAGAGATCTCTCCACAGTAACATTGAAAGCTTTTTCTCATTCTGTTTTATAGCTACAGAGTCCTCCGTAGTTTATTCAGCCGGCCCTCTATCAGTGCACCCTCTGGAGTCTTGTCTTTTGCAATTATGAATGGTGCTGTAATTGATAACCTTGAAGTTGATAGCTTTTCACATTTTACCAGTGTTTCCTTGAGATAGATTTTTTTAGAAACCTATTAAAAGATAAATGCATTTGTGATTGTTCTAAATGCTGAGAAAACCCCATCAAGTTTGTACCATTTTGCATTCGGACCATCAATTTATCACAGTTCCTGTTCACAGTCCTGCAGATGCAGCAACCTCTCAAAATTTTGGCTTCTTACCTATGTGCTAGGAGAGGGCTTCTATCTCCTTGTGGTTTGACTTAGTGCTTCTCTTCTTATATATGAGGTGAACATTTGTTTGTATGTTTAAAGGGCATTAGAATTTTTCTGAAAATCAATTCTTTATAAAATGTTATTTTCTGATAGTTGTTAATGTTTTACAACTCAAGTTTTATAGGTCTTTGGTATATAAGAGATATAACCCTTTTTCTATAATAAAATTACAAATATTTTTCCAGTTTTTCATATTTTAGTTTGCTTATGGGTGTGCGAAATAGGGAAGAGAAGTTAATGTGAATCTGTTTCCTGGAGGAGAATAAAATGAAAGTGAGTCTCAGGTTCGGAACCCATGCAGTAGTTTAAAGGATGAGAGCCCCAATGTGGCGGGCAGAGGTAGACTGCTCCATCCTCAGGGTCAAACATAACCTGGGCACTAGATCACTGCTGGAGGATTTCATATTATACTTACTGAAATGTTTCAGAGTACTCTCACATGGCCCCGGGAAATGCAAAAATCTCTTGACAGCCACCAGAAGTGTGGACCCAATACAAAGTATCTTGTGCCCATCGCTGATTTTTCTACGGGCTGCACTCCTGCTGTATACGGGTATTCTGCGCTGCAGAGTCAGGCCTCATTCCAGGTTATCTTTGCACAACACCACGTGCTGAACAGTAGTTCCTCTGCTGTTTCCTGATCTCATTGCTAAAGGCTGAGTTAGCTGCTAAAGTTGGAGTCTGTTGCACTCTCTTGAGTGACTGAGCTTGTTCCAAGCATAACTGAGCTGTGCTTAAACTTTGCTCCTTTTGTAACCAATAATAGCCCTGAAATTATGTTCCCATGACACAGAAAAACAGATTATAATAGTGAAAAGATTCAACATGGCATGATGGCTATTTATCTGCATTGGGTCTAACAACTGAGTTTACTGAATTTTTGAACTACAAAATTGTCTCACAATCATAAAGTGAATCCTGGGAACCAATTCCATTTTCTAAATCTGCCGTGAGCAGTTGTGCAACTTTGGGCGACCACTTAGCTTCTCGAGTTATATGAATCCACGGAGGTGAAAGGTATGACATCATTCATTCCAAACCTTGTATTTCCCTAACGAAGAAATTTACTTTTCATCTGTAAAATACAAATTTCACTGAGAGCTCAACTACCCTCCCTGCTCTACTATTCTATGAATCTTCTCTCTGTGATACTGATTTTACTTTAAAATTAAGCTTTTGTTTTAAGGAAAGTAAAAGTCAACCCAAAATCTGTCACCTTGATTTTCTGGAGTTCTAACCCCAGCTGAGGAAATGTTAGAGATGGCCTCATACAATAGAAACCTGCATTATCCGCAGGAATATTTATGTTCCCTTCTTTTGCTGAGAGCTAATTGTTATATTAAAACATGCTAAGCCCACTCTCGGCTAAATTGGTGTAATTTAAGATCTTCAACAACCTTTAAACACCTAGTTAGTCTTACCCTACAATTATTCATTTATTGCCTACATTCATGTGACTCATTAATTTATGAAAGAGAACCTGTACTCTCCAGGTCTGATATTGCTTGGCCTTCTCTGAATTAATTCTTCCTATTTAGCTAAATCTTAGGGAGGTATTATTATCTATTCATATTTATCTTTTACAGATAATACATTTAGACTTCAACATAATTCTTCCTACATGTTTCAGACTCTCTTCAGCCAATTTTTAGTTTGGCTCCAATCAGGATGATTTGACTATAATTTGATTCATCTAATTTCCTCTTTTCCTCAGGGGTGAGGACCTTGCTGCCGATGTAAAGATCTCCAGTAACACTAACACTCAGTGGATAAGCATGGGCAGAGGCCCAAAAGAGGCATTGTGGTGGAGTGAGGGAAGAGAGGTCTCAGCTAGTGGGACCACCTCTTTTGGAGATACGTTCAGAAAAGGGAGATCCAAAATATAGTTAAGAAAAGAAAAAAGTAAACCAAATATAGCAAAACCCCCATCACCTGGAAATATAGGTTTCCTGCAGTTGTCCTCTTCGTGCAGAGGGTCATAGTCTACAAAGGCCAATCTCATGCTGTTGTCTGGCCTCTTTTATAATTGACTTGGATCCCAGTGTGATAAAAGTAAACCACCCAAGATAATGACTTTGGTGAATACTTAAGATGCTCCTTCCTGCAAAGGTAGATGAGATAAAAAGAGAGGTCTCTGAGTTAGATAAAAACACATAGGGAGTCTGCACACCCATGTGCCTGGAGCA
>PVIR01034167.1:0-17370 GCA_004026965.1 Petromus typicus
TTTTTTTTAGTTTTTTGTTTGCTTTTGGTTTTTGAAGGGCTGGGGATACAGCTCAGTTGTACAGCACTTGCTTACCATGAATAAGGCCTTAGGTGCCTAGCGTTGTGGGAAGTTTTGCATACTTGATATTCCACTTAGAGATTTATTAAGCTTATGAATGCATGACTTGCTTAGGGATCAATCTAACTTGCTCAAACAGGATGGAAGTTTCTTTCTCACTACATTTCAGAGATAGAGATATGTAGCCCAGTTTTGGGAGGAGGACACTATGGCACAAAGTGGCTGTTGCTGCCCTTGCCATCAAGTGTACCTCCCATCCTGCAAAAAGGAGAAAAAGTTGACATGCGTAGAAGGGACACATCACTTGTGCTTGGGTTCAAGTGTTTGTCAGATATTGTTCTCAGCTACAAGGGGGTGAGGAAAAAGTCTCAGCAGAAAAGATAAATTTCTCAGTGAAGATTTGGGAATTCTATGATTAGAAAAAGGTGAATAGAATGGGTAGAGGGGCATATCTACTCATCTTTATGTGCCAAAGTCTGAGAAATCCTAAAGTTAAGTGATTTAATCTTTTGTTTTGGTGGAAAAGTTATTATTATTATTATTATTTTGAGACAGGGTCTTGCTTTGTAGTTCAGGCTGGCTCTGAGCTCAGCCTCAAACTCACATCACAGCAATCCTCCTGCCTCTGCCTCCCGAGTGCTGGGATTACAGGCATGAGCCACCACGCCCGGCACTGTGGTATGTGGTATTGGTTGCTACTGGGTGTAAGTCTCCACACCTAGTATGGTATGTGGTTACTGAGGATCAAACCCGGGTTCTTGAGCTTGCAAGACAGGCGCCAGAACCACTGAGCTAACTCCCCAGCTGGTGGAAAAGTTATTAATAATCCACAGCATATTAGTGTTTCTCAGAACATACTTGGAATGTGCCATCCATCGGTACTCTGACCCAGTGGGATCTCTTGCACCCTATTTCCTCCAAGACCTAAACACGGAGAGAAGATAGGTCTTGTCAACTGCTGTATTGTGTCCTGTCCGCCTCAGGACCATGAGCTTTCAAGGCAGCAACTGCTGTACTGTTACCTGGACACTGTCAGCCAGGAGTCCTTTGCGGAAGAGAAACAAGACCGGATCTTGTGCAAACAAATTTTGTGTGTTTTGCCTGGGAAATTCTCTGTTCTAACTTCTGGGAAAAGGAAACAAAACCAAAAGTACTGCCTGAGCAGCAAGGAGGAGAATCAGAGCCTGCCCACAGAGGTACGACAGGCAGTCTCTGGAATAGGACAGAGTGACAAATAGCCGTCTGTTCACTTGAGAATCGGGACCCAGGCAGCGCTATCACATCTGCCCCCAGGTGTCAGGTAATCTCAGAAGATCAGCTTGTCTGTAAAGTGGTGATAGGAGTCCTGACTCCTCCCACAGTTACTGCAAAAATTAAATTGAGAATCTGAAAAATGTCCATCACTCAGTCTCTTCCTCTTTGTGTCACAGGACTCTGGGCTCCTGTACCGAAGGCAAAAGGAAGCTTTAGCATTGTGGCTATAGAAGGTAATTCCAACTCTGTGAGTCCTGTGTGACAGAGGAAAGCAGCAGATCTGGTCTGATGGGACCCGAGGGAGTGTGGCAAAGGAAGAGCGCTCACTAGACAGGGAAAGCCCGGCCCCACCGCCCCCCACATCCCTTCCGCTCCCTAGATCTGCATCTGTGAGGAAGACACAGTTGTGGAGCTCTGGTCATTGCCCCAAACTTGCAGCTCTTGTCTACACAGCAGATGGGGGTATTCTTGTTTTCTCAGTATGTTCTTCTTCCATACCCATATCCAAAATGTTTTCCTGTGTCATTTTATTTGGCTAAGAAGGTTTGTGGCGAGAGACACCAAACAGGAAATGGCTGTCATAGCCGCTGTCTGCAAGTTTTGTTTTTCTAAGGGTTTCTCCTGCGCAGCTCACCTTGTCTGTGTGGTGCAGTCTAAAGTGTAGGGTAAGTGGAAGGGGAAAAGGAAAGGGAAGCATATTTTTGGAATGGAACATTTTCCTTTAAGTTCAGCATTTACTGAAGGTTAAACATTATGACTCTCCACAATAGGAGTGGGTGCCTCGTTTCCACCACTGGGGACTTATTTGCACATGCAGTTCCCCCACGTAGAAATGCTGTTTTGTTTTTCTTTGGGATCAGCTCAAACATCATTTCTTCAGAAAGACTTCACAACTCCTAGTCTAGATTGGTTCACTGGTGCCTTAGTATCATAGAACTTTCTTTCTTTCTTATTTTATTTTTTAGTGGTTTTTTTTTTTTTTTTTTTTTGAGACAGAGTCTCGCTTTTGTCGTTCAGGCTGGCCCTGAGCTCAGCTTTGAACTCACAGCAATCCTTCTGCCTCTGCCTCCCGAGTGCTGGGATTACAGACATGAGCCACCATGCCTGGCACTGTAGTATGTGGTTCTGATTGCTGGTGGGCGTGAGTCACCACACCCAGCATTGTTGTATGTAGTTACCAGAGATTGATCCTGGGCCCACGTTCTCGCAAGGCAGATGCTGGAACCACTGAGTTAAATTCCCGGCCCCTATTTTTTAGTTTTTTGAGACAAGGTCTTACTTTGTAGTACAGGCTGGAACTTGAACTCACTATGTAGCCCAGGCTGGTCTCGAACTCAAGGCAGTCCCCCCTCCTCTGCTTCCCAAGTGCTGGGATTACAGGCGTGAGCCAGCACACCTGGCTCATAGAGCTTTCTTTAAGCGGATTCATCGTGGTGTGTAGCAAAGTGCTCATTAGTGTAATTGATAGTTAATGTTTGTTGTGCTTTCTGTAACTGGACCATAAGCTCACAAGCCTGAGGTTGGGCCACCGTGTCCCCCAGACACTGCTGCAATGCCAGACGTCCTTGTCCGCAGACTGAAGTCAGTAAGACATCTCATCACGGCCTGCCGGACAGACCGAGCAGGACACAGTCTATGGTGCTGTTGGCCTTGTGCCCCCGCTGGGCACTCTTCTTACGCAGTGAAGACCTCCAGGGCCTTCTTCCCCTCCTACCACAGAACATGGGGAATGGATCCAGGGCCTGGGAGGGTGCTGGGGCCACAACACAGCTATTAATAATTAGCTGAGAAAGAAGGAGCCTCTGGTAATGGAGAGACCTTAGAGGCCTGAAGGAATGAGTCTCTCATAGATTTGTATGCACCCTGAGTGACAGGGAAAGGGGCTCATTTTGATCCCAATGCAATTCTGATACCTTTTTCTAAAACTCAAAAACTCTAAATCAGAAAATCTGAGCCTCATTGTAGACAACAGGTGTTAGTGTACTCTGTGTGTGTTGTATATGTTTATGAGCCTGTCTGCATTCTCACAGGTGCGCCCAATAAGCAGGTACACATATGTGAGTACACTATACAGTAGAAGGAATAGGGACAGGAATAGGGACTGAAGCCTCTGGCTTCAGAAGCCTGTAAGGGAAGTCAGGACCCTGAGGATCTGGTGTTGAGCAGCTGGCCAGCCTGGCCTGCTAGTCCAGTGATAATATACCCTCTGCTTCTAGGGGAGAGGTTGTACCTGCCCGCCCTCTGGCTGGCATGTCTTTGCTTGTCAACCTTACGGAACAGGATTACACTTGTAAGTGAAGTTTCGAGGTCACATGGGAAGGGCCCGTTCCCACGTGCCTCTGGGTGGTGCGTGACCCTCTGTCCTAGGCCTGGAGCCAGAGCCTGTTCTGGATCCAGAAGAGTCAGGGCTTGGCTGTGAGCTCTGAACCAAAGGAAGCCCCCACCCGGCCAAGAACAGGTCTGGGAGGGGCAAGAGCAGACTCTGAGCTTTCGCCTGTCAAGGCTATCGGAGGTAAGGCCGGGAGCCCTGGGTGGGGAGGGAGTCATTTGGGAGGGACAGAGGAGTATGGAGCAAGTTCCTGGGGTAACTTGGGTGCTAGAGAGGATGAACAGCAGGATGAGTTACTCTGGGGGTTTCTGCAGGTGAGCAGACCTGCAGGAAAAAAACTTCTCAGTCTAAATAAAAATCAGAGTCAAACACTGTGGTACACACCTGTAATCCTCCTGCTAAGGCAGGAGGATTGAAAGTTTGATCCCAGCCTTGGCAATTTAGTGACTTAGCAAGACTCTGTCTTAAAGGAGGCTGGGAGTGTGGCTCAGCACGAAGGGCCCGAGTTTAATCCCCAGTACCCTCACCATCAATGGGGAAAAAAAATCATTCAGAGGTAGATTCTCCAAAGAAGGCTGATATTTTATTCAGAAATAGTAGAGCATTGCAATGAGAATAATCACACCACAGTAAACTGTTGGTGCATTCAAGGAGACTGGAGCAAGGGAAAGTTTTAAAAAGCATAATGAGGAGAATTACATTAGATATTTTGAAACAATCTGTGGCCACGACAATTAGTAATAAGAGTTGTATAAGTCTGAGTGGAATGGACAGTTTCAGGGCAGATGTTCCTGTAAAAACGCTTTTTGTATAAGATTGTGGTGGCCTCTATGAGAGTTGCTTATAGTCTGGCTTCTCTCTCTCTCTCTCTCTCTCTCTCTCTCTCTCTCTCTCTGATAGAGTTAACATAGGCAACTCCATTTTTATTCTGACAACTTTCATATTTCTTTAACAAAACTTAAAACAAAAATTGGAGCTCAAGATGATTCTGGAAGGTGGGTTGTCAGCACCTTTTCCAAACAAAACATTTGCTGGCATCTGATCGCTGGCCCGGCTCTGCCTGACTCTTGACATTTCCTTGAGCTGACAGATTAAAAAAAAAAAAAAAACCTTCTAGCCAAGCTCCCTCATTTTAGCAACAAGAAAACTGAGACTGGGGTCAAGGGATTAGGTGACCAAACACTGTATCCTTCTGACAAAAAATGGTTCAGGAAGGTGAAATCGGAGATGTGAAGTCACTGGGGGAAAGAGCCTCACTGGCCTGAAATATCACCACATCTTGGGTGATTTAGGATCGGAAGAGCGATTATCTCCACCCAGAAGGACATTCACTAGCAGTTGCTTGTGCTCAGATAGAGAGGTTGCACAAGGCAGGAGGCAAGTCTGCCTCCGCCCTGAGGGAGAAGGGAAGATACTTTCGGGAGGGAGTTCTCCTTGGTCCTAGGAAGCCTGTCATGCTGAGGCTGCAGGCTCTCCATGGAGCTTAGGAAACAGTTCAGGGCCACAGCCTGTGGGTCTCCAGGGCTAGAGAAAGTGACATTGGAGCCTTTAAAAATTTTAAATCTTGGTTGGAACAGTAGAGATTGCTGATCCTTGGCTGCTGCTCGGAAGGGTTTTTCCCCAGAGGGCACAGTGTGCGGTGCGATCCTGACTCTGAAGCGGTAGGCGGGCTTTCCTGTGGGTGCATCCCGCCTGCTCCGTCCGCCTGTCTTGGGGTCCGGAGTTCATCTCCTGCCGTGTTAAATACTGTTTTTTTCCCTTGGTAGCACTGCCTTTCCTCTTAAGAAGAGAGGAGGGTCAGACGTATTTGTTAGCTCAGTTGGAAAGGTCAGATTAGCATATCCTCCTCAAAGACTGGGCTAGACAATCGCCACTTTATTTCTTTCAGGGTCATAGGCTCTTGGCTTGTTACTTTGGTAGAAGTTTCTATACTTGTTTTTGGAGTTTTCTTTTGGCTGCACAATCCAGAAGAGACCTGGGGAACCAAAACCCCTGTGTCAAAGGACTGAATTGACTGTCTGCAGAACAAAATACTGAATGGCAACAGAATGCCACTCAGTGTCACCTGCTTTCCATATTGCCAAGGGTGGAGACAGCCATCCCCGGTTAAGTGATAGCACGAGACATGGAAGTTGCCCACAGCTACATGGTGGAGAGTGCAAGGGAGGGTGGAAATGTGCTTTCTCCTGCTGCTCTTTTATTAGATTATTATTTCCACAGGGGTGTAAGGAAGACTGTGAGGGCAGAGGGTGGGTATGTGACATCATAGGGCTTTTTCTGTCTCCACTGTGGGCCTTTTGAACTGTTGTACTTTGGTGACCCGAGTGCCATTTCCACAGTGGAACTGCACACAAATGTGGCACGTGCCACCTAACGTCACCATTGCAGCCACAGAGCTTCTAAGCAATAAATTGAGGTGACTGACTTGCAGAATGCATCCTTTCCAGGGTGGTAGGAAAACCTCAGAAGCCGCTCTAGACTTTCCGAGGGCAGAGACATCCTTTTCTGTGATTTAAATAAACAGTCAGGTGTGTAAAGGATGTGAAGTCATCTTCAGAGGGCTGCTTGAGAGGGACTTTGTTAGAATGTGACACCAACAGAATACACTCAGGGCTGCTGAAGAGGTAATGAATGTCCCTTGTGTTGGAAATAAAGTTGCAGCTAAGAGCAGGACTAGTGTGTGGTGTTTACCTCTGAATCTCTTTTTCTTCTCAGAGCAGCCCCCCAGGTACCACCATCCTCAAGGATGCCAAGGCTTCAGTCCCCAGTGTATAGAATGGAGCTGGCCCAGCCCAGAGCTCTTCTGCATTAAGCTCCCCCTCCCTCTGTCCTGGCAGATGCCACTAAGATTGGGTCAGTTGAACTTCTGCCACTGAAGACTGAGACACCAGACTTCCATCAGGCAGAAACCTCATACGATTTGCCCTCTGTCAATGAAACCCGGCATTTTTCATTCATCTTCTAGCAGACACCTGCTAGGTGTTGGAAGCAGCCAGGGCCACCCCTGTCGTGGTTACCTAAGGATTTCCAGGGAAGGAGTTGATGCGTCAAGCTTCAGGGCAGCTTTCCAGCTGGGCCAGAGGATGGATGGAAAAGATGAAACCAGAAAATGCATACGACTAGCCTCTTTAGAAATCAAACGATAGGTCCTCAAGACAGCCAAATCTGCTGGGGATGAGATGGACGCCACCGAAGCGATGCCTTTTCATTTGTCTGCTCACTGTGCTTTGTATCTCTGGCACAACATCTGTTTCTGTTTGTTTCTGACATGGCTAGGTGTGCACATCTGTCCTGTCTCCTCCACTGGACCATGAGCTGCTGGGAGGTGTGACTGGTTACCCCACTGAATGAGTAAATTTCACCCCGTACGAGACTATCCTGGCCCAACCGAGTTGAAAGGGGCTCATGCTAAAAGTAGCTACAGTTTATTTTAGGGCTGCTTGTTACAAACTGTGACCTTAAGGTCTTGCAGTTAAAAGCAATTTAATAGCTCTCCCATTTTAAAACAGGCTTGGAATAATAACAATAAAGCTGGAATGGGAGCTAGGAGAATAAATTCAAATCTTGACTCTACTACTGAACTTTTCTAGTTGAGTGATTTGGGGCAAGTTATTTAATCCTTTCGAGTTTAAGTTTTTGGGATAAACAATGACTCTAATTAATCAAGGCTTATTAAGATGAAACTGTTGTTCACAGGAAATAAAAGGTGGAGAACTTTTTTTGTGCTATTAAAATCATAGTGAACCAATCCAGTTATTGTACAGGCCTAAAGTTTTGTTCTGTTCTATGGGTAATTTAAGAAGATCTTCTCGGGCTCTTCACAGCTAGTGCTTCCCAAAGGTCATTCCAGATTGGACTTTCCTGTTCTCTGGGGATTTTGCCTGAAGACTTCCTAGTCTGAGCTGTCTCTCATGTTTCAGCCCCTCCTCCACAACTCCCACCTCTGCAGGCCCACTCGAGTCTCTCCCTCTCCAGAATTTGCACCCAGGGCTGAAGGAGGCAGGTCCAGCCCAAGACCTCCAGATCACAGGACACGCCCTGCCTGGGGGCTTCTCCCCACCTCTCCAGGTGGACACTCCAGGCCTGTGTCTGTTGCTGCGTCTCTCACCTCTTCTCAGAGTTATTCTATCCCATGAGCCTCTGAGCTTCCTCAGGACACGGACCATGTTCCTATTGCGTTCTGCATCCCTACATTCTCGACCCATAGTGAATGACAGTGAAACCCAACTGAGTGTAGAATTGGTATAGGACAGAATATCAGGTCGGGCAAGCGATACAAAGTTTATTATCTGAATCTACAAAATATCACTTTCTGCTTCAGTGGAAGACATTCCAAGGATATGTAAATAGCTTTCTGATATGTGCATTTGTTTATTAACATTTTAAAAGGAAAACAACCAAAATTCAGGGAGACCCAAAGCCAGCAGCAGCCAGTGTTGCACAACCCAGATGTGCAGGGCTGGCACTGCTGCTGTGACAGGTGAGGCAAGAACTTTGCTCTGTGCTTTGGTTTTGGAAAGACAAACTCCCTGCAGGGGAAGCCTCGAGCCAGCAGCATGATCAATCTAGCAGATTCTTTGACACGAAATCAGATTAGAGGTGGCCTGGGACTTCTTATACTCTGTGTATACTTTGCTAATGCAGATTAACAAATGTAGTATTATAGGGGCAGCTGTTAAGGTAGTTCTTTGCTTTCTCCTTTTTTTTTTTTTTTCCCTATCTTTTGACCAAGAATTAACTGTCCTGGAGATTTTTTCCTCCTCTCAATCCAGTTCAGCTCAAGCTCACCTGTAGAAGTGAAGAGCCATGATCAGTTCATTCCCATAGCCCCATGTCCACTGCCCTGTCATCTCTGCAGTCCGCCCTTTCTCCATCCCTGCTGCTTCTACCCTGCTGGGTCCTGATTGTGCCTCATTGGGATCATCAGTGTCCCCTTTGTCCTCATCACTAGTCAGACTACTGTCAACATTTCCACTAGCATAATATGCTATTTATTGTGTCATCATCACTTGTCCAAAGCCATATTTCTATATTTACCCCGGGAATGTGCTTCATTCGCGTCATGTAACTACCTAAGAGTGGAATGTCTGGGGCATTTGGATGTTAAGGACCCGGTTCAGCTCCTGCCCGTGGTTCCAGGGTCCTGCCCACTCTGGAGCCGTGCCCTCCCCTGCTGGCCTAGACCTCGACACAGCTGGCAGTGGGCTCCACACTCTGCCCCGACCCTGTACAGCCTGCTCTCTGAAACTTCTCCAGCTCCTTCGAAGTCAGGTGTGGTCACTCACTGGGGATTCTCCAGTGTGTGAAAGCATAGCTTTGCTCTTCCGGAGCTTATGTGAGGATGTGAGAAGCGGCTGAAAGATCAATGCAAGTGTATTAATGGGCATATACAAAGGTGATGAGGTCTTTAGTGAACCCATGCTCCTTTTTCTGCAACGTGGCCTTATTCTTGTCTCAACAGGAGCAAGAATTACATTTCCCAGCTTATTTTTAATCTATGATTATTTTAAGTGGGATTTGAGTAGAAGAGAAGGGGCCTTTTAAAAAGTAAGTGCCTTTCTCTATATTCTTTTTCCCCTTTATTTCTCTCTCTTCCTTTTTTAGTTTAGATTCAGAAGGTTTTAAGGCCACGCAGGACAGCAAGTCTGCATGATGTATGGTGCCCAGGACCTGAGTCACCATGTGAAATGAAGTCACATGCTCACTAGGGACACCAGAGTCATGCTAAGAAAGGTGTGGGACTTGAGACTTATTGTTTGGGGTACTGAAATGTTAGGTTCACTTTGTAAAGCAGTTAGCATTTCCTTAATAAAACTGAAAATGAGAAGGCTGAGGACTTAGCTCAGTGTTTCCCTGTGTCTGCCTGGCAAGCGCAAGCTCCAGAGTTTGATCTCTGGTAACCACATATCACAATGCCAGGCATGGAGATTCACACCTGTAAGCCCAGCACTCGGGAAACAGAGGCAGGAGGATTGCTGTGAGTTCAAGGCTGGCCTGGGCTGCGTAGCGAAACAAAACAAATACCTGAAAATGAGAGGATTGTTATATTAGTTACAGCCAAATATACCAGGGATAGAACTCAGGACCTTGTGCTCACAAGGCAGGTGTGGTGCCACTGAGCTAAATCCTCAGTCCAAATATATATTTTCTAGAAACAGTTGACTGTGCGCTATTTGCTTCCCGCATATTCTTTTGTATAAGGGTATCTAAGCCAATCCCCCTAAGTTTCCCACTCATCTAAGTGTTCCCCAGAGCATGGCCAGAGCAGGCCAAGTGGGAGGGAACATGGTTTATTGAGGAGCAGAAGGGATGAGGTGTCTGCCTATGGTATTCATGATCTTCCTTTACTACTTCCCAAATCCCCCAACCAAACACAGTTTCTTGTCTGTTATCAGACAGAAGTGTCTGGTCTCCTGCAAATGAACTCCCAGCACCACGGAGCTGAGACCTTGGTGAGTGCAAGCGCAACCCTCAGTCCTGGGCCACCTGCTTCCCTCACAGCGCGTCTCTGGACATCACTCACATTCAGCTTCCTGAGTGTCCAAGCACGATGGGGACACGAGAGGGAATTACCTCTCCTGTCAATTGCAGAGCTCCCCAGTTCTTGCTTTAATGGGCTCTGCTCTTGGCCTGAATCCTTCTCTCAGGTAGCTTTCCCACGCTTTCCTCCTCTTTATTTCCTTCTGCTCCTTCTCTGGCATCAACTGTGCATCCTGCCCCTGCCCCCTTGTAACCGCCATCTTCAGAGTCCTTCAGCTTCCTCCAGTTCTTTCTCCCACATAGATCCTCAATATTTCCCATTTTAACCCAGGCTTTATTATACAAATGCTCTTTTTCTAGATCAATGCTCCTTAAACAGTAGAGGAGTTCAAATAATGACTAGGTTTTATATCCTACCTGAAACTCAAAACACACTTAGGGTATTTTATTTTCTTTTTGCCTTCTAAATGCTTAAAACATATGTTCTAGCAGAGATCCTCCACACATCCTTATCAGCCTAAATCAATGGTACTCTGAAATGTATTGAACTTACCTAAAAGAGGCAGAATTGATTCTGAAAGTGGATTGTGATGGCAAATAGCATCTTCAGTGTCACACACAGCGTAGTCAGTTTGCCCTGGGGTGCAGGAGGCAAGGGGTGCTTCACCACAGTGCACACAGTAGACACGAGCAGGTGTTCCTGGCCTAGCTTTCTGTGACCGTTGTTTCATACTTAAGTTCACTGGCCACAGACACCTGTGTTTTTGCATGTTCTTTCTCAGACCACAACAATCCCCATGATAACGTTTGAGAATACAGAGGTGGTTAACTACAAACTAGCTTAAACACTTTCCTTATCCCTCCAAGCAGGATCAGTATCTTAGGTGTTTCAGATTCTCTGGACAGACATGGAATTCACCGTGCCTGTTCCTCAGAGTTCCCAAGGACTCAGTGTCTTTCAGCTGGAGACATGTAGTTTCTCCATTAAACTGCTGTTTTTGATTCCAACTGCACTCTATTGAGCATTTACTCTATAGCAGACACGTAATAAGCAATTTCATGCTTCCTCTCACAATACCCACACAATAGTTCCCTGAGCTACTAATTACTATGGTCTGCTCTTCACTCAGGAGGAACCTGGGGGCTTCGGCAATTTGCTTAAGGCCACATGGCAGGTAGGAGACAGGTGTTGGATTTCAAATCCTGCTCTCTTAGCCACCACATGTCACATCAGAAAGGAGAATTCCTGACAATCCTGATTGGTGCAGTGTAATGTTGGAAGCCAGACCCCTGCTCGGTGCTTTCTGGGCCCCCAGCATGTGGCCGGGCTGGCTCAGGCTGAGCTTGTTTAATGGCCAGGTCTGCTTTGCAAGTGGGCCTGGGAAGAGGAAGGAAGTTGTCAGACTACATTAGCATATTCTAATTCCGCTAATGAATGCTTTTTTGTTTTATATTTGGAATGAATGGTGGTCCCTACAATAATAGAATCTCCAAGTTTTTCATTAAGAAGGAATCTAACGGCATATCATTCAGGCTTGCACTCTCAGGAGAGATTGGAGAAATCACCTCTTGGATGTGTCTGCTCACCACGGTGATGGGCGTTGGGCGTACAAGGCAGATGCATGACCTTGAGGCCCTTTTGGACTCAATTAGAAGAGCAGGAGACACTTCAGCCTTTGGTATGGGGTGGCAGGGACAAGCTCTGGGCTCCGTTTCCTCCGTGGAATGCGGTCGAAGCCTAGCTCCAGTCTCTCTTTGGAGGAGATAGGGAGGACAAACGCGGGAGGATTGTTAATGGGGCTGCGGGGGATAGATTTTCAACAGAGGCACTGAGAAAGTAACTGGGAACAGGACCTGTTCCTGATTCAGTTTTGCTTGTAGAATCTTCTTTTGCAAATTAATTAATCTTCTGTGATTACATTTTTAAAAAATTGATTTTACTGATAAATCTTATACACGCATTATGATCACATTCAACATTGAGAATTTGTACCTATGCATGACACACCTTGATTCTCATTTTTCCCCTTTCCCCTGTCCTCCTTACAACCCCCACCCCCATATACATAAGCTTTGTTTCCTTTTTTTTACTTTTAAAATTTTTCTTTCCCTTTTTTATACTTTCCCTTACCCGCCTCTCCCTTTGCCTTTTGCACATTTTCTTCCTATTTCACATTACCTGTCATACATTTTGGCATTCATTTACACTTTTAGATTTTGGTAATAGAGAAAAGATAAAGTATTTACACTTCTGTGTCCTATTTATTTCACTTATGAGTATGTCCTCAAGGTATTTCCATTTGAATATAAATAACTTGAGTTTGTCATCCTTTATGGCTGAGTAATGTGTGTTATGAAAAAACACACATTTTTATCCGCCTCCCAACCACAATCACATTTTATTGGCCTTGCAGGCTGATTTTTTTTTTATTTTGAGACAGGGTCTCGCTTTGTGGTTCAGGCTGGCCCTGAGCTCAGCCTCAAACTCACATCACAGCAATCCTCCTGCCTCTGCCTCCCAAGTGCTGGGATTACAGGCATGAGCCACTGTGCCTAGCACTGTGGTATGTGGTACTGATTGCTGCTAGGGTGAGTCTCCACGCTCAGTATTATTATGTGGTTACCAGGGATCGAACCCGGGTTCTTGCTCTTGTAAGACAGGCGCCGGAACCACTGAACTATATCCCCAGCCCCTTGCAGGCTGATTTTTTGCCTCCCATTCTTCCCTCTTTCTCAAAGTCACAGTTTCTCCTGTGGCTTTGCAGTTCCCCTAATTAAAAGCACAGCTTTCTTTCTGTTCTCTGACTGTAAAATTGCCATGTGGCTTGTTCTGGTCAATGGCTGTAACAGACATCAGAGTAAGGTCTGCAGTCTTCATGAGAGGAACGTGCCAAGCGAGGCCAGCGGTCTGAGGAGATCAAAGGTGCGTGGACCAGATCAGGTTGCAGCTGGCCGCAGAGGGCTGCTCAGACACATTCCGCCATATCAGTTGCCTCTAGTCAATAAAGGCACAGGCAGAACTCCTGCTTATTACTGGGAGACATTGAGAGGTTGGCGGTTTTGTTGTGTTACAAGAGTGGACAGATAAATGAGTACAAGTTCCTTTTGATTCTCTTCAATGTTCTTTTATATAAGTAAATAACTTCTTTAACCTTTGTTAGGGTCTGTGCATGAATCTAGATGTTTTCAAGTTCAGAAGCTCATCTTTACATCCTGGAAGAGCAAGTCTAGACAGGAAGAAAGACTTAAGAGATGCTGATCTTTCCAAAATAAGAATCTGTTCTTAAATATATTCTGTAATAAAGGACTTCCTGCTGTCTTTAGCTTGAAACTTTGGAGACTTTGGCCCTGATGAGATAAACTGACACTGCTTGGGAAGACACTTTTGGATGTGCCTGGAATTTGCACAGTCTGAAATGTGAGATAGTGGAGGCTCCAAGAGATCCACAGGGTAGAAGGAACACAGAAGCTATCAAGATGCTTCCTTTCTTTCAGTTCTCTCTCTGACACTCTCTCTCTCTTTTTTTTAAGACAGGGTCTGGCTTTGTAGTTCAGGCTGGCCCTGAGCTCAGCCTCAAACTCACATCACAGCAATCCTCCCGCCTCTGCCTCCTGAGTGCTCACGGATTACAGGCGTGAGCCACCACACCCGGCACTATGGTATGTGGTACTGATTGCTGCTGGGTGTGAGTCTCCACTCCCAGTATTGTTGTATGTCGTTTCTGGGGATTGAACCCCAGGCCCTTGTGCTTGCAAGACAGGCACTAGAACCACTGAGCTAAATCCCCGACCCACTCTCTGACACAACCAAAGCAGCTATTACCAAGTGGCCAGTTATCCATACCCCCACCCCCTGCCTTGGGGGCAACGGTCACCATGGCAACTTTCCAGCGTCCTCACTTCTTCCTGGCTTCTGGCTCACTGGATGTTCATTCCACCTATTTCTCCTTAGCAGCTTCTTCTTCATCTTGTTCTTCTCCTCCCCTTCCTCCTCCTCCTCCCTGTCCTTCTCTTCCTCCTCCTATGTCTTCATCCTCTTCCTTCTCTTTCTTTTGTCTTTTCTTTTTTTTTTTTCTTTTGAGTCAGGGTCTCCCAATATAGTTTAGTCTGTCTTTGAACTCACTATGTAGCCCATGCTGTCCTTGAACTCACACTACTCCAGCCTTATCAGTTTCTTAGTAGTGTTTCTATATCTCTGTATCCCTTAAAGTTGGCATACTCCTTGGATCTCTGCTCCTTTTATATATGTTTATTCCCTCTAGACCAGGTCAGTCTCATAACTTTAACTATCATCCTGATAATTGAATTTTATTTCTTGCTTAATCCTTTCTGGAACTCCCTTGTTGAGATATTACATTTCTTATATATTATTTATGCACACTTTTCAAATATATGATTTGAAGGCATTTTTTCCATTATGTAGTTGATAGTATCCATATAAAATGTTCAGCATTGATAAATCCAACATGTCTATTTTTTCTTTTGTTTGTTGTACTTTTGGTATCACATATAAGAAAATGGTTGCCTAGTCAAAGGTCATGAAGATCTTTTCTTAATTGTTTTCCTAAATTCTAGTTATAGCTCTTGCTTTCTCTAGGTCTTTGGTCTTTTTGGTGCTTTTTTCTTTTTTTGTAATACCAGGGATTGAACTTGGGGCCTTGTGTTTCTGAGGTAGGTGCAATACCACTTGAACTAAAGCCTTGGCCCTTTGTACTAATTTTTTATCTTTAGATTGGTGTATACGGAAGCTAAAAATTACTTTTAAAATTTTTATTGTATTTTATTTTTTCAGTATGCAGTGATCGAATTCAGGACCTTGTGCTTATGAGGCAGGCATGGTGCCACTGAGCTAAATCCCAGGCCCAAAAGCTTACTAAATTGTGAGCATTAATATGTAGGTAATTATATGATAATGTACTACAAAGGTTGACCAAAGTCTTGATTGAGTTTTTAATTCTAGCTGGTTTAATCTTTTGAGTTCTTTTATATTCTAGACATTAGTCCTCTGTCTGAGGAGTAGTTGGCAAAAATGTTTTCTTATTCTGTAGATTGTCTCTTTACAGATTATCTGATGCTGTACAGAAGATTTTAGTCTGATATGATTCCATTTGTTGATTCTTGCTGTTATTTTAATTTTTTAAATTTCCTTTGTGCATATTTGCACTTAAGGCACTTTATAGTCATCTTGGGGAATGGTTTCACGTACATACCACTGCTTGTTTCTTTTTCTTTTATCCCCTTCCATTTTCCTCCTCCTCCCTGCAATTTCCCTATCCCATTTTTCATTCTTGTTGATATTATTAATCTTAGCTCATGTTATAGCATATAATGTTTATATTAATTGAGAGTACTAGGTTTCTGTACATGGTTTATCTTTAATCTACTTATTTCCCCTTCCCCTCCTCCTCATTCTTCAGTCTTTTCCCCTTGGAACTCTTTCCCTATTGCAAGACATCCATCTCCTTGTCTGCTTCTATCCATTTTTTTAGTATTCTCTGTTTGTACTTACTCAAATGAGAGGTACCATATGGTATTTAATTTTGTGTGTCTGGTTTATTTCACTCAGTATTATTTTTTCAAGGTGTGTTCATTTTCCTAAGAAGTCTCAAATCTACCATTCTTTATCGCAGGTAGTATTCCATTCTATATAGATACTACATTTTCTTATCCAATCATCTGTTGATGGGTACACAATCTGTTCCCAGGTTTAGCTATGGCCAGTTGTACTGCTATAAACATTGGTATGCATGTATCACTGTAGTTGTGATGGCCTAAAGTTGTTTGCGGAAGATACTTAGCAGGAGTTTGCTGGGTCATATGAAATTTCTAATTTCAGCTCTTTGAGAACTCTCCATACTGATGTCCACAATAGTTATACTAGTTTACATTCCCATTAATAATGAAGGAGAATTTCTTTTTAAAAATGATTTTATTGGTAGATTTTATATATCACATTCAACATTGAGGGTTTATACTAGTACACAACACATCTTGATTCTCATTTTATTCCATTCCCTTGCACTCTCTACAACTCTTCATCTCCTATATACAAAAGCTTTGTTTCCTTTTTTTTAACCACTAGTTTTTTTCTTTTCCTTCTTTACTAGCCTCTACCCACCCTTTTCCCTTTGAATATTTTCTCCCCATTTCACAATACCTATCATACATTTCAGAGCTCCTTTAGAAGGAGAGTTTCTTTCTCCACACAACCCTGCTAGCATTGTTATTATTTGATTTATTAATGAGTGCTATTTTTCTGGAATAAAATGGAATCTTAGAGTACTTTTAATTTGCTTTTCTCTAAGGGCCAGAGATGTTGAACATTTTTTCATGTTTGCTGACCATTTGTATTTCTTCATCTGTGAAAGGTGTTCATTTTTCTTGCTTGTATTATTTTTTGTTTTAGACAGGGTCTCGCTTTGTAGTTTAGGCTGGCCCCGAGCTCACTATGTAGCCCAGGCAAGCTTTGAACTCACAGAAATCCTCCTGCCTCTGCCTCTTGAGTGATGGAATTACAGGTGTGAGCCACCATGCATGGCACTGTGGTGTGTGGTGCTGAATGCTAGTGAGTGTGAGTCACCACTCCTGGCATTGTTGGATGTGGTTATTGGGGATCAAATTCAAGCCCTTGTGCTTGCAAGGCAGGTGCCAGAACCACTGAGCTAAATCCCTTGCCCTTTCTTTCCTATACCTTGACTGGGTCTTTAATTCTAGGTGGTTTAATTTTTTTTGAGTTCTTTTATATTCTAGACATTAGTCCTCTGTCTGAGGAGTAGTTGGCTTATTCTGTAGATTGTCTCTTCACTCTACAGATTATCTGATGCCAAACAGATTTTTAGTCTGATATGATCCCATTTGTTGATTCTTGCTATTAGTTTTTTGCAGTTGTAGATCTGTTTAGAAAATCTGTTCCACCCCATGTATAAAGTGTTTTACATATTTTATTTTCAAATACATTTAATGTTTCTAATGTTTAAGTCTGTGATCCATTTTTATACTGATTTAGTACATGGTAAGAGATGAGGGCAGAGTTTCAGTCTTCTGCATGCAGATCCTCAGCTTCCCCAGCATCACTTGTTCAATATGCTGTCTTTCCTTCAAACTGTGCTTTTGGCTCCTTTGTCAAAGATCAAATAGTTGAAGGTGGCTGAGTGTGGGAGACAGGGGAAGAGGATGCAGCCAGAACCCTAGTGGCAAACTCTAGTCCCTCAGCAAAAGGATTAACAAACAGCAAACAACAAAGTTGA
>PVIR01034168.1:0-17458 GCA_004026965.1 Petromus typicus
TATAATTATTACAAACATTCAAATAATGAACTTTATGCTATGACTATCAATTAATAACAGTGTTAGTTTTCCAGTTTAAAGCTGTATTAACTTTCCATTACTGAGAAATCCAATATCTGAGATAATCAACTTATGAAAATATTTATTTTGACTCACAATTTTAGAGGTTTTAGTTCATCATGGGTTGTTCAAATTGTTTGGGAACCTAAGAAGGGGTTAGTATGTCATTACAGAAGGTCATTGAAAAGGAATATCATTCATATCACAGGAATGAAAGAACAGGAACAGACAGAGCCTTCCATCTCTTCTACAGATACAACCCTTCCCCAGCCCTATCTCTGAAGGTTTCCACTACCTCCTAATAATGTCAGGGTTCTTAGAGCAATCTTTTCACATATGAGCTACTGAGAGACACTTATGCAAACTACAGCAAAGGTCTAATGGTACATGAAGTTGAGTAGATGTTATTCTCTGAAGTATAGGAAAAAATGTTAATCTGAAGAACATAATTACCATATATGCATATAGGCATCATACATGTTCAAAAATGAATAGCTGAATGGCATCGAAAGCACAAAACTTGACACATTAACATTTAAGTATATATTGTTATATACACACTGTTGGCTGATGTTCTCTGGAGGAGCAGAATCATTACTATAGATATGATTCTTAGATATGCTTTAGGGTCACAGTCCACAAGGCAATCTGCATACTGAGAAGCCTGAGGACTCAGCAGCTACTTGGTCCCTGAAGCAAGAACAAAAGGGAAGAGAGATGGAGCCTTCATCTAAGATAGAAGGCATAAAAGCTTCCCAGAGAGACGTGTTGTGAGCCCTCCCTGAAAGACTAACAGAGCTGCAGTCTTATGACTGTAGGTGATGCAGTAGCAAAAGTTGCACAGACTGAATTTCTTTTTCTTTTCTTATCATTCTTTCTGGGCCACAAGCCATTTTCAGTCAGGATGGATTTTCCCCTTCAGTAACTGTCCTGGATATCTGTCGTCTCCAGGAGACACACCTAGAGTGAGGTTATTAATCGCCAATGCATCTCTTAAACTAGCCAAGCTGACAATCAAGATTAAACATTATTATCCATCATATATGGTAAGAGAAATCAACAACAGTACATTAAGTATTAAAGGTGAAGTGAGAGCAAGTATATAGAGGCCTGCTCATTTAACAGATTTTGGTTCAACTAATATTCATTGAGTATTTGAAACAGTTGAAATACATCTTTACAACTTTAATAGGTAATGATCATTATATTTGACATATAGAAAATTATAAACATATTAAGATTTTTAAATATAGCCAAAGTCATATTCTGCTAGTGAATATTCCTAAAATATAAATCCATAAAAATACCTGAAATTTGTAAGTTTTGCCAAAACATATCACCTCTGTATTATGCTTTATTTACCTGATAAAAATAGGCTGAAGAAAGTTTTGAATGTTGATCACTAATGCAAACTATTCCGATATAAGTAAATTTAACATATTGTATATGTAATCTATTTTATCTGAATAGTATTGTAGGGAACTGTGGACTGCTTACTCCAACATAAGATTTACTTACTGTGATTTATTTACTTGGATTTTCTTCCCCACCCTATGCAATCAACTACTGAGATTATCATGGACATTTGCCCCCCCCCCCCGTTTGATGTTAAACTACAAAGGATTACTGCATTAGGATTGTTGGTTTTAAGATTTACTGGAACTTACTGGGATTTGGGGATGTCTTCCCTGCCCTATGTTATCTTCAACTATAGGGATTATTGTGGGACCATCCTGTTTTATGTGTGCTAGGGTTATGGATTGAAGGCTTGGTACCAAATAAAGGTGCAGTGAGCTCAGGTTATGCATTCATCAGCTCTCACTTCTGCTACTTCAGTATTTGGCCTTTTGATGCCACAGCTCAGAGTAGCAAGAATTGAGCTGGGCTCAGCCTTTTTCTCAAGGTTCTGACTATGCTCATTGTTGGTTCTTAATCCTTTTTCTGTGGAATTCACAGGGCAGTGGGGTTTTGCCGTGAGGATTCTGGCTGTGTCCTCTTCCCCCAACTCCCACATATTATATTCAGAAATTCAAATATTCTAATAAAACATCTTAATTTGAATGTAGATATGTAATTCAAGTATGCTTCTTTTCCCATAGATTTTTGTATATATAAATGTATGCTCATACATTTCTCTATATAATTTCATAAATTTTATGTCTAGTTTTCTGTTCTTCATTAATAAGTTTTGTTTCTTTGTAACACTCAGATTATTTTTTAGCTCCAGGTTCAAATATTTTAGCTAAGTTCACATTATACAGCTAAGAGATTATTGCCTATCAGGTCAATAATTTGTGGACTACAAAGGATTAATAGGATTTATGATTCTTTTCAGCAACATGTAACACAAGCAATACTAATTATGGTTTCATTAACCTTTGAAGTGGAATCATTTTCTAATAATTTGGTCCCATTATAGGCTTAACCACCATTTTATTGTTAAATAAATTATAAATAAAACTACATCAAATTACATAAATATAAATTCTAGAGGACCAAATGCTATTTCCATGATTTTGAAAACAATTTACCATATTTGAATGTATTAACTTCCTTTTGATTCCAGGAGTTTTACGTAATGACTCCTTTCTTCATAGCATTCAGTGTGATCTAGTGCCACTATGTAAAACCTGTACTGCAGTGTTTATACTTGAAACCAAAGCTCTTTTCCTGCGTACTTTTCTCTATGGAAAAGTGAATGAATGTATAGACGAACTCTTCCCTAAGGAGCTTCCTCTGTTCCATTTTCTACATTCCCTATATATTCTCTGTAGTATTTGTGGCTATTTTCTCCATCTCTGTAGTTAGTCTTCAGTATTTGGAGTCATCAGAGAAAAGACTGTGTTTCTTCAGCTGTCTTAGATATGTCCATGTAAGTATATTTTCAAACAGAACTGATGACTTTATGTCTTGGATCATGCCTTCCCCACAAGTTTTTCCTTGCTTCTCTCTCCCTCCTGCTGGGTGGGTGGATGTGATGGTGGGCACTGATGCACACATCCTACCTACACCATCACTGGAAAAGTAATATTGACAGTGATATAAAATAGGTATGAAATTTTGGTCAACATCTCTAGAGATGTGTAATATCTATTTTAAAAAGACTATGTTACATATTTCTGTGAAAATTTATGTTACTTAAACTATTTGCGAAGCCTTTTACAGGAACTAACATAACACAGGATAGATCTCACATGTTCCCACCAATGCTAAAAATAAAGAAAAAAAAGGTAATTATACAAGATAAAGAGCATACTAATAAAATTGATGACTGTAATAATTTTATAATATGTACATAAAACAGGCACCATGCCCCAAAACTCAAAAATACACAAATTCTTCTTATAATTATACCTTAATAAGTTTGGAAAAATTAAAGCTCGGTCAGATACAATAAAAGGAAATCTCTAGGAATTAGTATTGGTATATATTATTTATTTACTTACTTATTCGTTTGACTTTTTGATTTTGTGGGACAGGATCTTGAATTCACTATTTAAAACAGACTGCCTACAAGTCTCAGCAATCTTCCTCCATCACCCTACCAAGGCAGTAGTGTTATAGACATGCACCATCATGCCTATTTTAAAGGTAGATTATTGACTATTGACTTTGGATTATACATTATTGAGTGCTAATGAGGAAAGAGTGTAGCAAGTATAATTCAAACTTGACAAACTATAGAACTCTTAGCAGCTTTAACTTCACACTCATATTAAAGTTTTGCATTTTCTTAAATCTCATATGCAAATTTAACTGAACATCTGATCAGCTTAGTTTGCCACAAACTGAAAATAGGATTCCCATGGGGGAAAAGTAAATGTGCACCAAGTATTTCATATGACATAGCTGAAAAACCATTTATTCTTTCACACAATGTAAACTTAACTGAGTGACTTGCATTTTTATTTACTAAGTCTGGCAATTAAGTTTCAAATTGTATTTCAAAGTAAAGGAAGGAAGCAGAGTTAAAACGGAGGCAAATTCTGCTCTATGAGAACAATCCACATGTTTATTATGACTGTAGTGTTCGTAGGATCTCCAAAAGATCACCAGTTAAATGGGAGAAGCCAGCTGAAGTATAAATGATTTTAATATCAGCAACTGAAAATTTAAAATGGAAAAAAATTTATAAGAACTAGAGAAGAAATTTTTATTATTCTGCTCTTGTCGACTAAAATTATCTAAATCATTAAAATTGTTCTTGTATATATGTTCTTGTACTAGACCTATACCAGTCAATTGACTATTGATTGAAACTAAAACTGAAATTCAAACTCTCTGAACTGGAAAAGGTTTCAAAAACTACTACTAAATTTTTATGGGACCAGATAATTAACAGTTTCTATAAACTTCCATTTTCAATCCTCCATCTTATTTTCCTTTTCAAGAGACATGAGACAACATTATTTTTAGTCAGTGATCTTGGATCCATTATGTGGTCTCAGAAAGTCTCAGACTTTGACTTTCTCTCTTGTGTTTGTTTTCTTTATAAAGTAATGTATGTTAACCTTAAAAAGATCTACATTTACTAAGAAAGTTTTAAGGAGTCTAAGTGCTACTAATAATTGGCTTTGAGTCTTTTTAAATAAAATAAAAAGTATATTTAAGTATTAATTAAGCCGAATATCTTGTACACATTCCAGGAAAACATTAAAAAGAAAAATAATATTATTATAAAAATACCTGCACTTGTCTTGGTATAGAAACATGAGGGGAAGAAAGTTCATTTTTTTTCTTATGCTTAAGGAAATTTCTTTATTACTTTCTACTGTATGTTCTAATCAAGCATAAAAAAGGAAAGTGAGTACTATCAAAGGACCCATAAAAAGAGTTTATGATGTTTCAGAATCAGACAACATAAAAAAGGACATATTCAAATTAGAAACACTATTATAAAGTGTGATTCTATAAGAAATCTCCATAACAGTCTTAATAATGTGATTAAAGAGACAAAGTAATAGCAATATACACAAGTACTAATTAGAACATTGAAACTATTATGCCTCATGTGGGAGACAAGTCATAAAATGCAAAGAATATTTGTAAGAAACACCATCAGACTAGCTTTTAAGTTTTCCAGTGCCTGAGGCTGATTTTGTGAACTTGTGGTATGAGTTGAAACTGTTTAAGAAAATTTGCTTGCCTTAATAATGCACATTTGCTTCCGTATAGTGTTATGATAGAAGAAAATAATTTAAGAAAAAAATAATTTTCCTCAGGCCGAGGATTTAGCTCACTGGTTCCTGCCTCTGCCTGGCAAGAATAAGGTTCTGAGTTAGATCCCCGATAAACACATACCACAGTTCTGAGCATGGTGACTCATGCCTGTGAGCCCAGTGATCAGGAGGCAGAGGCAGGAGGACTGCTGTGAGTTTGAGGCTAGCCTGGGTTACATAGTGAGTTCAGGGCCAGCCTGAACTACAAAGACATTGACTAAAAAAAAAAAAAAAAAAGAAACAAAAAGAAGTTTTCTCACTTGACTCAGCAGTACAGTGTATACAAAGTGAACCAAATCCCATATAATTCCAAGTATAAAACTGCACTTTATTTATTTATTTATTTATTTTTTAAAATTTTTTTTGAGACAGGGTCTCGCTTTGTAGTTCAGGCTGGTCCTAAGCTCAGCCTCAAACTCACATCATAGCAGTCTTCCTGCCTCTGCCTCCTGAAAGCTGGGGGTAACAGGTGTGAGCTGCGACAACCAGCATTGTGCTATGTGGTACTGACTGCTGTTGAGCATGAGTCTCCATGCCCAGCATTGCTGTATGTGGTTACCAGGGATTGAATACTGGCCCTTTGTGCGTGCAAGACAGGTGCCAGAATCAGCGAGCTGAAAATCCCTGGCCCTAAAACTGTGCTTTAATAACAACAACTGAACTAAATAAAAAACAAAAAAAACAATACCATCTTCATAATGTAATGAATTCTAAGTGACAAAGGTAATAATAAATAAAAGTTCCATGATGATAACAATATTAGAAGTTTTATATTTACTAAGATTTTTAATTAAAAATGCAATTAGTTATTTAAATACATAAGGTAAAATTAAGTTGTGGATTTAGAAATTTTGAGTAGTTTTAAGCAAATGAGCAGTGAAAGGAAAGCAGGATGAGTGTGTAGTTATATACATGACCTAGGATGTAGTCAACAATCTCTTATACCGCTCTATTTTCAGCAGTTGAGTAGAAAATAATTATCAGAATTCAATTTTGCAAATATCAGTTGATTCATTGAGAAACAAAATCTCAGGTGATGTAAACTTTTATTTCCTGGACATATTATATTTTTTAAATGTTACAGTTTTTCCTAGTTTTCAAAAAGTATGGAAAATGGAACTTGCTGCTTGGTAAAGCTGCTACATCGAAACAGTAGTTATTTTTAATACTAAAATATCTATTAATAATACAGAGAATGTATTTCTTTAAAATAGTTCTCAAATGTGTGAATAAAACTTTTTTTCATTATGAGAAGTTGACACAAACTAGCTTTTCAAAAAAAGAATAAAACACCTATAAAGGATACAGACATTTTGTGCCTTGTATATACCAAAATAAAACCAATAGGCTTAACAGTATTTATAATCAAACAAGAGTTTCAAAGAGTTCTTTTAACATGCCCTCTAAAAATAAACCAATAAAATAAATACAGTATTCATTCTATTAACAGAAATACAATAGAGAAACAAAATAATAGAGGTTAATTTGTAAGGAATATACACACATTATACCTATGGATTTAAAAAGTCACTTCAGTGCTAGTGAGGTTGACCTCCATATCCTATTTTTTCCTCTAATATAAAAAAGTAAACAATTTATATCCTTATTAGCTAGTCTATGTGCCAATTAATTACATGTGAATATGCATTGAAATAAATTGATGAAGAAGTCAGGCCAGTATTTCACAAAAGGTGAGAAGATTAGTAATACTTTTAGAAAAACACTGCATAAAGCCATTCATCTTACATGACCTAGCATCTATGATGTGTCAATTTCTTCATCTATAGACTATGACTAGTAATGGCAGCAGTTGTATAATCAAATATAATTAATAAATAGTCCTCATCTGTGCCCCTGAAAGGTAATGAATTCTATTGTGTTGTGTGACAATGATAATAGTTATCATTTTAGTAGTGATGGCAGAGATGACAAAAATAATCTTCCAACTACAAGATTAATCTCTTACAGTTTAATACAAAAAAGAATAAATCTATGGACCTGTAGGTGCATGGCCTGCCACCACATGCATGCTTGTATGCCTCCAAATAGGCAAAGCTCCACTAAATTTCAACCAAATTGTAATGGACGTCCTGCAAATCTGACCAGTAGTGTGCCACATCTGGCAAACTTGCTAGAATCAGTCAAGAAGTATTTTTCACCTATTGCTCTACTTCCTGGGAGTCAGTGCCATGAGTTATTTTCTCACTCATGTTTTTAGTGTTGTTAAGACATGGGAATTTCACTAGTGCTATACTTAGAGTTTAGAGCTACAAAAAATCACATTATAGTCTAGAATTGACACCATCCGTTGGCTCCTTCACGTTCAGTGTCATTCTCTTTTGATGCAAGTGACTGACACCACATAGTGTTGATTATGCTGCCTCTATAAGCAATAAAATATGAAAGGTATTTGGCCATATTGTCTCCTTTCAAAATGAGCATATGAAAAATTTAATCTTATTGAGAAACTACAGTAGTCATTGTTTCTGGACTTTTTATTTCTTTTTTGTTTTTAAAATTCTTAATGTTTAATTTCAATTGAATATAACCATCAAGAAAGACTGACATTCCAAACTCTATTGAACACTGTGGAAATATGTTGCACATATAAGTAATACAGCATAAATTAAAAACAACCACTCTAAGACAATACAGTAGTAAATATTAATTAAGATTGATGGTTAAGACTTTGGGAGATGATATCTAAAGGATATGAAACTTTAATTAAATAATAATATTCATTTGTTGTACAGTATGGTAACTATGTTCAATGATAATATTCTATTTTTTTAAATGCTAAAAGAATTGATTTTAAATGTTCTCAACAAAAAGTATATACCCTGCATGCTAATTGACTTGATTTAGAATTCCATAATTTAAATATTTACAAAGAACATATTTTACAAAGTTTTTACATTTATCTATAAATAGTTGAAAATATTTAAAAATGAAGAACTACTTTCAAAAACTGAAATCTTTATGTAGACAGAACATTGACAGTAACAATAGGGTTTTAATCTAATTTATAAATAGATTCTTTCAAAGGCTCATGTGTTCAAAGATGGGACTGTTGAGAGGTGGTTGGATCATGAGTTGTAATACTGATCACTGGACTGGACACTCATGAGTTTAAAGCTGGGTGTGATGGGAGGTAAACCCTGGGAGACCCTGGGAGAAGTGGATGGCTTTGTTCTGGGACAGTCTATATCCCTCTGCCTCTCTTAATCCCATTCTTCTTCTTTCTTGTCATGCCATGACTTTTCCTCTTCTGCTATGCCCTTCTGCCACATGCCCTGCCTTAGCACTATCTGACTATAGATGAAAGCTCCATAGACTGTGAGGAAAAATAAGTCTCTTATACTTTAACCTGTGAGTGCTGAGTATTTTATCACAGCAATAAAAAAGTAGCTAACACAAGTTAATATCACTAATTAATATTTGTCAAAATCTCAACATATCTTTTTTAATTTGTTTGTTTGTTTAGAGACAAGATCTCAGTACTTTGTTCAGGCTGCCCTTGGACTCATTGTATAATACAGGCTGTCCTCAACTTTTCACCAATCCTTCTGCCTCCTCTTCCAGAGATGTGGGTCTATAAATATGCACTTTCTAGCCTGGCAACATGAATTATTTTAATCATCACATGTTATCTGAAAGTACTGTAAATCAGACCTTTAAAAAAGCATAGAGTCAAACAATTAATTGTTGATTGTAGCAGCTTAAGAACTCAGGCCACCTGGCCTTACTATCTTCAGAACCAAACAATATGTATTTCATTACAGAGCAATTTTACAAGGAATTAATTGAAGAGTTATTGAAATAACTTCAAAATTAGGAAGCAACCAGAAAATAACTAAGGCTTAGAGTGCACTGCTTAGTTTAAGATTAATTAAAATTTTGAAACACTTATTAAAGTTAGGCTTCATTAAAGTGGATGGATGTATGCCATATGTCCTTATTTATCATTCACTTTACCACATACTCAGATCTTTTATCAGAAAAAGCATATGCCTTAGAAAACAAGAAATGTACTAACCAGGATTTTCAAAATATTCTTATTTTTTGGTATACTGCCAAATGGCCATCTGCTTGGCATACTAATTGGACTTGTATCATTTATAGTGTTTAATTTAGCATTACTTAAAATGTGGATTTACAATGTAATTTATTAAAGTCACATTATAGTTCCTAATTTGATAAAATATTTTATCACACTGCTAGTTACTTTAAATATGCATTACAGAAAATTTCATAAGAGTAAAAATATTTTTAGATAAAAAGAATGTATTAAATATAGTTTTATTCTTCATATGTCACTTTTACTTCAAAACAAAGTAGATGTATGTGTGAGTAGGGTTTTATGTGGAAATAGTCCACTGTGAATATTTCAATTAAATTCTACTCACCATGAGTAGACCAGTGTCCAACGTGATAAGAATATACTGAGATAGAATTAGAGGGCTATATTGCCATCATATTATAGGAACAATTTGATTCTTATTTCTTCATGGGTAAGCTTTGATAATTTATATCTTTCCATATATGTAAACATTTAATTACAATTGTGTAATAGATAGGTATATAATTAGAAGTTTCTCACAATTCTTTCAAAATATCAGTGTGATATTCAATATTATCTCCCTTATCTTATGTCCATCTCCCTCTCCCTCTCTCTCTCTCTGCTGATACTTTAAACTTAGTTGATAATGCTGTTCAATTCTCATTTATCATTAGATTTTCTACTTCCTCTAAGAGTTACTAAGAATATTGAAATCTACAACTAAGGTTGTTGATTCATTTTGTTTTCTTCCAAGCTGTTACTGTTTGCATCCCAGAAGTTTTTTATTAGGTAAATATAGATTTACAATGATTATTAATAAATTGTCTCCCTTATTATGAAGTATACTTTTTATAATTAATATTTCTTAACTGTAGTCTACTTTCGCTAATATTTATATGGTTATTTAAATTTTTATTTGCACAGAAGTGAGTTTCTATCCTTCAATTTTTTTAAAAATTCTGAGAATTCAATCCATGACCTTTTTACTAAATTATATCTTCTATTTTTAAAAATTTTCAGTAAATTATTGTTTAGTTACCTTACCGACTTACCCATTTTTAATGTATATCATTACATTCTGAGTTTTTCATGAATAGTATCTTGTTCACTTTTATATGACTAAATAATATGAGGATATGTTTGCTTTATAATTGGTGTGCTTAGATCACTTACTTTTAGTGAATATTGTGACTTAAGTCTAGATGTCCCCCCAAGGGTGATTATATCTAGAGTGTGTGATTCTAGAATTAAGAATGCGATGTTGAGATGAAAGATATGTGAATAAAAAATTAGTCCACTGATTGGTTTGGCATACTTTAGGGTAAGATTAAGGGTACCACATTCATTCAGAGTGTGGGGACTGTCCACTACAACAGCTGATAGCTTTAATAAAATATAAGGGACAAAACAAAACAAGGGCCTATTTATGAGAAAACAAAGATATAAATGAGTCCTAGAGTTGTATGTTATATATTGTGAAATAGAAAATATTCAAAGTAAAATTAGGGTGAAGGGGTAAAAATAATGAGATTATAACAAAAAAGAAAGGAAACAAATTTTATGTATATGGGGGGTGGTAGGGTGGGTAGGGCTATGGGAAAAAATGAGAATTAAGTTGTGTCTTATACTGGTACAAATCCCCATTATGGAGTACAATCATGATGTGTATATTTAATGTACCAATAAAGATTAGAAGAAAAACAGTCAACTCAGACCATCTGTCCTTAGGGAAACACAGTCAGAAGGATGTATTTACCAGGTAGTTACATGTGCATTAATTTTAAAAGAACTACAAAGAAAGCCACATAAATATGTACAAAGGAAATATGACTAAGTCTAAATAAGGAGAAAAGTTTTGCTCAGAAAGTAGTATCTCCCCATCCCCCCAAAAAATATAATCAAATGGACATGTAAGACTCATAGCCAAACGATAAAAAGGGGGTCAAAGGTCTCTCAATTTGAGAAGCAGAGGATAAGACAGTGTGAGTGATGAGTCAGGAGGTACAGAAGGACTGATATGGTCTTTATAGATGAAAACCAGGTGAAGTAAAATTTTGTGAAAGAAGTAAAACATTTTAACGTTTAAATTAATAATAGTGAAAGTACCTAAAAATAAAAGTAAACAACCTGGGAAGATTTGCACTGGAAAAAAATCTTTGACAGCAATATCAAAGAAATGGGGAGCTGGGGTTTTAGGTCAGTGGTTCTAGCATGTGCCTGGCAAGCAGAAGGTTCTGAGTTAGATCCCAGTAACCACATACAACAATAGCGGGTGTGATGACTCACGCTCACCAGCAATCAGTACCACAAACAACAATGCTGGGTGTGGTGAATCAGGTCTAAAATCCCAGCACCCCAGCACCCCAGCACTTGGGAGGCAGAGGCAGGAGGATTGCTGTGAGTTCGAGGTTCACCTGGATTACATAGTGAGCTCAGGCCCAGCCTGAACTTCAAATTAAGATCCTTTTTAAAAAAAGAAAGAAAGAAATGAGGATATTTTGAAATGAAATTCATTTCATACATCATTGTATAAAGTAATTCCATCTATTATTTTGTGTTGTGTTATCTATATTAAGTAATGTATTATAACATTTTATTTATTATTTGTTATGTTCAAGTTGTATGATATAATTAGTGATATTCTGAATGGAAACTTAAATTGTATTTTTATATATAATTGCTTATGTGTAACTTTAAAATTCAACTTTTATGATTAAAAAATCACTTCAGTAAACAATATAGCATTACTTCTTATGCTAGAATGCCTTTTTATTTTAACCTCCCATGTTTATACTTAATTCATAATAGTTGGCTTCCTGCCCATGGATGAGTAACCTTCTGAAACCTCTATAGAATCATATTCCAATATAGAATTTGCAAAGAGGTCAGTTTCTCTAGTGAGAGATATATAAACTCTCCACAAAAAAGTAGTATATATTTTAGCTCTTAAGTCTCATATAAAATTGCGAATATTGATATAAAGTGTACTCATTTTTCATAAAATAAAATTTGTGTATCTTTTCACATACATCTAATTTGTGATCCTCATTTATTATAAAAGAGCTTTAACGAACTCTAAAGATGTTTAATAGTCCAGATGTCAGAAAACAGAATAAAAGAAACGTAAAAGGATCAAAGTTAAATTTCATGTTTCTATCTTTTTTAGAAAAATACATGTCAATCACTTCTGACCATAATGTTTTCCAAGAAGATCCACTAAAATGGACTATTTATATCTTATCCTCAGAAGAAACGTCATATGAAAATGAAATACAATATAATTTTTCTATGAGTTATAGAAGATTAAAAAAAAAAAATGTTTCAGGGCCAGAGATATAGCTCAGTGGTTCTGGCACCTGTCTTGCAAGCGCAAGGACTTGGGTTCATCCCCGGTAACCACATAACAATACTGGGCGTGGAGACTCACCCCAGCAGCGATCAGTACCACATACCACAGTGCTGGGTGTGGTGGCTCACGCCTGTAATCCCAGCACTCGGGAGGCAGAGGCAGGAGGATTGCTGTGAGTTCGAGGCTGAGCTCAGGGCCAGCCTGAACTACAAAGCAAGACCCTGTCTCAAAAAACCTTTAAAAAAAAAGTATTTCAATTAAGAAAGTAAAAGAAATTGTGACTGAATATTAAACAGTGGACAATTCCATGGTTAGAAAATCTTTGACTATTCCGATTTTTAGCGTTTCATCTGAATATGCTCTTCTCGTTGTCCTAAAACTTGTGCTTTCTCTTTTACTCTTTTCCTTTCATCTTTTGTTTAGAGTGGCCATTCATTCATTCATTGAACAATCTCTTATGAATCATTTTCCATATTTTAGACCCTTATAATAAGGCACAAAGACTCAAAAGAACACAGTACTTGACTTCGAGAATTTTTAAATGCCAATGCCTGGAAGATCAAACAGCATTAGCATAGCTAATACGCCCAGGGCATTGTAATAGAAATAATTAAAATATATTACTGCAGAATCTTTTGTGACACAATAGAAAGTGCCTTAGTTTTTGAGTTACTCAAACATAACTTCAAACAGCTATTTTTACATAAATAAGAAATGATAAGTTTCATTTTTAGGTCCTTTGGTAAATGCTAGGTATAATTACATCTTTGCTATACATGCAGTATAGCATGTGTCAGTCAGTGCTATAGTAAAAATTATTTTCCTTTAGCATATCTCTGTAGTTTCTGTATGATATGAGAAAAAAAAAGGAGGCAAATTCAGCTGCTGATTTTCATCAAATCAAAAGGTGAGAATTTTCAACAGAAGTAGACCTTAATAAAAGTGTATGACAAGTTTCACCTTGATTAGTGCAATCCATTTTTGGCCAAACTGGGAGAAAATATGTTGTAAAGTATCCTATATATCATAACTTACAAAAAATGAATTAATAAGAAATTTAATCTATTTCATTCGAATTTATGTCATGAGTGTTTCAATTCCAGCTTTAATGAAAATATTATGGAAGATGAAACTTGGGTTCATCATTTTGATCCTGAGACCAAGTTTCAAAATTTTTAGTGGCAGTCATTTAGTTCTTTTTTTTTTTTTTATCTTTATTGGTACATTTCATACATGCAACATGATTGCACTCCATAATGGGGATTTGTACCAGTATAAGACATATCTTAATTCTCATTTTTTCCCATAGCCCTGTCCACCCTACCACCCCCCCATACACATAAAATCTGTTTCCTTTCTTTTTTGTTATAATCTCATTATTTTTACCCCTTCACCCTAATTTTACTTTGAATATTTTCTATTTCACAATATATAACATACAATTCTAGGACTCATTTACATCTTATTTTCTCATACCGGAGAAAAGATGTGATATGTATCTATCTGTGACCTATTTACTTCACTTATGAGGATATCCTCAAGGAATGTCCATTTAAGTAGAAATGATTCAAACCTATCATTTTTATGGCAGAGTAATACTCCATTGTGTAGAAGAACCACTGCTTTTTTCTCCAGTATCCAGTTGATGTACACTTGGGTTGTTTCCAAGACGTACCAAGCACAAATTGGGCTGTTATAAACATGGATGCACATATGTCACTGTGATATGAGTCTTTTAATTCTTTGGTGTATATACCTAGCAAAGTGATGGCTGAGTCAAATGGGACCTCCAATTCTAGCTTTTTGAAGAATCTTCAGACTGGTCTCCACAGGGGTTGTACGAATCTACAGTCCCAACAACAGTGGAGAAGGGTTGCTTCTTCTCTGAACCCTCGCCAACATTTGCTGTTGGCTGAATCTGAAATGGTAGCCATTCTATGTGGAGTGAGATGAAATCTCAGTGTTTTTTTTTTTTTTTTTTTTTCATTTGCATCCCTCGAATGACTAATGATGTTGAGCATTTCTTCATATGCTTCTTAGCTACTCTTACTTCTGCCTTTGAAAAATATCTGTTCATTTCAGATGACCTTTTTAGAATTGGGTCTTTAAATTTGGGTGGGCTGATTTTTTTTAGCTCCTTATGTATTCTAGATAGTAGCCCCTTGTCTGAGGAACAGCTGGTAAAGATTTTTTTCCCCACATTGTTAGTTGCCTTTTTGCACTGTTGGTGGTTTCCTTTGCTGTGCAGAAGCTTTTTAAAAGAATGAGGTCCCATTTGTTGATTTCTTCAACCAATTCCTGTCCTATAGAAGTTTTATTGATGAAGTCTTTTCCTAATCCAATGCCTTTGAGAGTTTTACCGAACGTGTTTTACAACAGGTTTAGAGTGCCTGTTTTAATACTTAGGTCTCTTATCCACTTTGATTTTAGCTTGGTACACGGTGAAAGAGTTAGATATAGTTTTAGTCTTTGGCAAGTTAAAGCCCAGTTTTTCCAGCATCATTTGTTAAAGAGGCTATCTTTCCTCCACTGAGGATTTTTGGCTCCTTTGTCAAAGATGAGGTGCCTCAGTGTATCTGGAGTAATTTCTGGATCTTCTAGTCTACTCCATTGATCCTTAGGTCTGTTACTTTGCGAATACCATGCAGTTTTGCTCACGGTGGCTTTATAGTATAGTTTCAGGTTCAGAGTTGCAATACCCCCCACCATGTCCCTGCTGCTTAGAATTGCTTTGGCTATTGTAGGTCTTTTGTGGTTCCAGATGAAAGTTTGGATTTTTCTCTATAGATCTGTAAAATATGTTGTTGGGATTTCAATTGGGATTGCATTGAATGTGTAAAGCAGTTTTGGGAGTACAGCCATTTTGACAATATTGGTTCTTCCTACCCAGGATCAAGGTATGTCTTTCCATTTTCTTGGTATCATCTTTTATCTCCTTTTTCAGAGTGCTATAGTTTTTAGAGTAGAGGTCTTTCATCTCTTTTGTTAGATTGATGTCTAGATATTTTATTTTTTTGGGTGCTATTGTGAAAGGGACTGACTGAACAATTTATATCTCAGCAGGCCTACTGTTTGTGTATATGAAGGCTATTGATTTTTGAACATTGCCCTTGTAACCAGCTACGCAGTTAAAATTGGCGATTAGGTCCAGTAGTTTTTTAACTGAGTTTTTAGGATCCTCTAGATAGAGTATCATGTCGTCAACAAATAATGACAATTTAACTTCTTCTTTTGAAATCTTTATTCCTTTTATTTCTTTCTCTTGCCTAATTGCTATGGCTAATATTTGCAGAACTATATTGAACAGAAGTGGTGAGAGAGAGCATTCTTGTCTTGTTCCTGATCTTAGTGTGAAAGGTTTCAATTTTTAACCATTTAGTATGATACTGGCTGATGGTTTCCCATAGATAGCTTTTATTAGTTTGAGATACAGACCATCTCTTCTGATCTTCTGTAGGGTTTGAACATAAATGGGTGTTGTGTTTTGTCAAATGCTTTTTCTGCATCAATTGAGATGGCCATATGATTTTTATCCTTAAGCCTGTTAATATGGTGTGTAACATTTATTTATTTACATATGTTGAACTGTCCTTGTATCCCTGGGATGAATCCAACTTGGTCAGGGTGTATAATCTTTTTGATAATTCTCTGTATTCTGTTTTCCAGGATATTATTGAAGATTTCTGCATCTATGTTCATTAGAGATATTGGCCTGTAGTTCTCTTTTGTGGTTGGGCCTCTCTTTGCTTTTGGAATCAGGGTAATGTTTGCTTCCAGGAATGAGTTTGGGAGTACTGCTTCCCTTTCAATTTCATTGAAGAGTTTCAGAAGTAGAGGCTAACTCTTCTTTAAAAGTTTTATAGAATTCAGCAGTAAAACCATCAGGTCCAGGGCTTTTCTTTGTTGGCAAGTTTTTAATTACATTTTCAATTTCACATATTGATATTGGGGCATTTAACATTTCTGTATCTTACTTATTCAGCTTTGGGATTTCATATTTGTCTAGAAATATATCTATTTCTTCTACATTTTCCATTTTATTGAAGTATAAATTTTCAAAGTAGGTGTTTATTATCCTCTGGACTTCCTCTGGGTTGGTAGTAATTTCTCCATTCTCATTCCTAATAGCATAGATATACGCCTTTTCCTTCCTTTGTTCAATGAGGTTGGCTAAGGGTCTATCAATTTTGTTTATCCTCTCAAAGAACCAACTTTTCAATTTATTGATTTTTTGAACCACCCTCTTGGTTTTTATTGCATTAATTTCTTACCTGATCCTTATAATGTCTTACCTAGTGCGAGGTTTGGTTTTGTTTTGCTCCTCTCTTTCTAATGGCTTGAGGTTCAGCATTAAATTGTTTATTTCAGCTTGCTCTGTTTTCTGGATGTAGGATTTCACTGCTATGAATTTTGCTCGTACAACTGCTTTCATTGTGTCTCACAAATTTCTATATGTTGTGCTGGGGTTATCATTTAGTTGTAAGAACTGCTCAGTTTCTTCTCTGATTTCTTCTGTGACCCATTGGTTGGTCAGCAGAGTGTTGTTCAGTTTCCATGTGTTTGCAAAGATTCTGGGCTTTCATTTGCTATTCAGCTCCAATTTCAGGGCACTATGGTCCGAAGTATACAAGGGATAACTTCAGTCTCTTTATATTTGCTTAAACCTGTTCTATGAATGAGCATGTGGTCTATGTTGGAGAATGATCCATGAGCCACTGAGAATGTAAATTCTGACTTTGTGGGGTGAAATACTCTAAAGGCATCTATTAA
>PVIR01034169.1:0-17362 GCA_004026965.1 Petromus typicus
TTGTCCCCTTTCACCTTATTTTACATTGAGCATTTTCTATTTCACAATATATAACATACAATGCTAGGACTCATTTACATCTTCATTTTCTCATACCAGAGAAAAGATACGATATGTATCTATCTGTGACCTATTTATTTCACTTATGAGGATATCCTCAAGATATGTCCATTTAAGTAGAAATGATTCAAACTTATCAGAAAATATTGTTTTTCTCCAATGAATTATCTTGGCATCATTGTTAAAAATCAACTGATTATAAATGTAAGAGTTTGTTTCTGAGCTCTGAATTATACTTCATTCATCCATGTCTGTATTATATTAGTACTACACTTTCTTGATTATTGAAGTAAATTTTGGAATTGAGAGGCATGAATCTTTAACTTTGCTTATCTTTTCCCAGATATTTATTTATTCTGTTTATTTCATCTTGCTCTTTTGTATTTCCATATACATTTTAGGATCAGCTTGTCAATTTTTGAGGAAAAAGTCGGTTAGGATTTTCATAAGCATTATCTTAAATCTCTAAATCAGTTTGGGAAGTATTGCCCTCAGAACAATATTAGTTCTTCCAGTCTATGAACATGATTAATTACAAATTTCCATTCTAAATTTTTTTCAATAACAAACATTTTTAAACTTTTGATGATAAAGCCCTATACAGTTCTTGTTAAATTTATTTATAAATATGGAACATCTTTATAAATTTATTTTAATTTTTGATTTTCACTTTGAATAGTTATAGAAATATAATTTATTTTGTATGAAAATTTGCATTATACCACATTGAACTTTTTGTCAGTTGGAATAGTTGTGTGTGTTAATGTGAATTTCATAGGCTTTTTAATATAGTAATTTACCTCACCTGTGGCTTAGAAATAATTTTATTTTTCTTTTTCAATTGGGTTGCCATTTATGTGTGTTTCTTGGCTAAAACCTCAAATACATTGTTGAGTATTAGAGATGTCAGATATTCTGTGTTGATTCTCATCTTAATGGAACACTTTCAGTCTTTCACCAGTAGGCTGATATTATCTGTAAGGATTTTACGGATAACCTTTATTTTAGAGATTTATTTTTTGAGTCTGTTACTTTTTAAAACATGATCTTATATGCAAAAATGAAAAATCTGAACTTCTGGCTTTTCTTGAAAAAAGCAGAAGGTCTAGAGTGTCTACAGTGGCCTCATATTTGTACTTGGGAGCAACTGTTGCCTTTTTTCTTGTTTTTGAGACAGGGTCTTGCTTTTGTAGTTCAGGTTGTCACTGAGCTGAGCCTCAAACTCACAGCAATCCTCCTGTATTTGCCTCCTGAGTGCTGAGATTAGAGGTGTGAGCCACCACGCCCAACATAACTGTTGTCTTTGTAAAAAGTGAATGCTAGACTCTCTTTTTCAGTCCCCAGCACTCCCAATAGTATCTGCTGTATTGAGACTGGGTATAAGTTGCCTGCATTTTTATTCAATATTCCTTTTCTCATGTTAAAAAATATCATTTTTTTGGAAAAAAATAGAGCATAACCCAAGGAGTAAGAGTGCATGTGTGTGTGTGTGTGTGTGTGTGTGTGTGAGAGAGAGAGAGAGAGAGAGAGAGAAAGAGAGAGAGAGAGAGAGAGAGGGATTTTCCTAACAGTTAGATTGCACTACTCATTTACCTTTTCCTCTGACTCTTGTCAGAAGTTTGAGTTTGGAGATGGGTTATTGCTTTAGGAGGATCTTCTGGAGATTAGCTTAAAATCAGATTAACCTAGTAATAATTCTGGGTTTCTATAAATTTTATCATCCCATGGTCTTTCCTCAGAAGGCTCTTTAATAACAAACTTTCACTGATTCATTTAATGTGTGAATTTAGTTGATGGTATTCTGTTTGTCATCGCTCTTTTCCAGGTTTACCTTTAAATATTACTATACTCAATATAATAATAGCAGAATTTACCTTCACAAAATAAAGTGGAATTCACTTGAATGCAGGGGTTTCTGAAAAGGGAATGTTGGAGGAGAATTTTGATGAAGTCACCTGGTTTTATACTACTTGAATAATCACTATACACCTTGTAAAATATTTTTACCGAGGAGATTGTGATATTTTATATATCACTAGATTCCAGTGATTTTTTTTTTTTTTTGAACAACTGACTATCAGTTCATTAAAACAGTTGCCTCAGGCATATGTGATGATGACTTCAACCTCCACTCCCGGCTCAGTACTGATGGAAGTAATCTGCTTTACAATCTCAGAAGGACTGTGTAAACCAATGAGTCGCTTGTGGATTCTCATCTGGAAACGATCCCATGTTTTAGAACTTTCACCACAAGGCGTTTTTCTTGTATACTGATTCTCACGGTCTTAGTTGGCGTGCGAATGGGTCCTTTCACACTGAGATTCTTTTCCTTTGCACCTCTGATCAGGTCAGCACACGCCTTTTCCAGGGATTTCACGTTGCAACTGGTAAGAGTAATCCTGATTGGGTGAATCGCCACCTCCGGTTCCAACGGGTCTCTCCGATATCTTTAAAAGCCATCGCAGCAGCTGACCTCCGCGAGAGCTAACAGCGGGGAGCCAGGAGCAGGAGCAGAGGGGAAAACCCAGCCTCCGCACCTACTCCCTCCTCTTCCTCAGAAACACTAGATTCCATTAATTTTTTTTTTTTTTTTTTTTGGCAGTACTGGAAATCCAACTCAGGCCCTTGTGCTTACAAAGTAGGCATCGTACCACTGAGTTAAATCCTTGACTCAGTGTCTCTAGATTCTAACACAGTGCCTGGCACATGGAGAAATAAACTGTGGAGGAAATAAACTGAGTGAATATTACCGTCAGTGAAACGTAGATGAGGAATTCTCATGTATGTAGGAATTTGGGAGACAGTATTTTGTAGAAAATCAAATGTAGATTTTATCTACAAAATCATAATCAAATGTAGACTTTCCGTTATACAGACATTTGTATGAAATAATATTCACATTTTATGTAGATATTTGCTAAATATAATTTGTATGTGATAAGGTTTGCATGCAGCATGCGATGTTTTATGGCATGTAAAAAAGAAAATTAGTGAATTTTAGGAGTTGAAATTATTTTTTGTGAGTAACAACTAGGGTCGCTTTTTGTTTTGGATTTTGTGGAGTTAGGTGAACATAATACTTTAAAAAATTATCTGATTTTACACTGCAAAGAAAAGTAAGTTAGAAGTATCTGTTGAATCTCTATAATATCATCGACGAGCCAAAGTTCTAGGCTTTGGTATTGTGGGAATGTCTATCTCAGATAGTGTTTATTTGTTTCCTGGAAGTAATGTAACCTGATTACAATAGTTGCTTTGTAATGTTAATATTTCATTTTTAGTGGCATCCAAATGGCTTTCACATTGGCGTTACATCCTAGAGTATACATACACTGGATGAAAGAAGTGAACTGTGTTGAGTGATCTTAACATAGTCAAGACAGCAATGGATGTGAAAACAAATGATATAGTTCTGCCCCTTGTTTAGCTAGTCCTTTTCTGAGGAACAGGGAGAGAGATAGACAATGACTGTAAAAACTGTTCTCTTCTTAGTAATTTCAGTACTGTATGCTATGTCTTTTTGAAAGGGCTCTTGCTTAAAGTGCCTTTCCTAAGGACAGGATTAAAAGTCAGCTGTTATGAAGGAGTGTCTGTGGTTGTATATATGGTGAGGTGGTAAGGGCAGCCCTAGTAACAGACATTTGTATTTAGAACTCTAACTTTACCCTACTCTTCTGTCACTTTCATGGAGTCTAAGGAAGTTCTTGTTCACTGTAAGTTAATTTACTTTTATATTGATGTACTTAATGTGAATGAGACAGTACTGGGGACTTAAAATATTTCGCTAATGTTTTCCTTAACAAACCGTGAATTCTGGAATTAGCTCCTATTTTTTGCTTTGCTTGTTACCAGTGGTTCTAAAGCAATTCCTACATTTATGATTATAAAATCAAGGATTGATATGTGGATAGAAGGACTGCAATATTAGAGGTAGGAATTTGGAGTTATATATGGAAATTGTATGTGTACTTCTACCAGAGTATCTGTCATGTAGTTTGTGAGATGCAGGAAGAGGATTAGAGCTTTTGTTATGTGTGTAATCTAGTAAGTATTGAGGATTCACTTTTAATTTGACCCTTGATCGTGATATGGTTTAATTAAATGATTGAACATATATTAACAGCATTTATAGTATTTGAACTGCCTACATAGAAACTCAAAAGTTTCTTTTTTACAGTATTTTTTTACATGATGTTACCTATGTGACTTGAAATGAAATAGCTACAGATACGAGTTTTCTTTGTATGAAGATAAGTCATTAGCTTGAAAATGATCATTATTTAATACCTATATATATATATATATATATATATATATACACATATTTATTTATTCCCAGGGATAATGATAAGGTTAAAGGCTGTGTATAATGAGGCATATAATAGTAAGCATTTCTGTGTCTAATCTCATTTGCTAGGTTTAGGAGGTAGATATGATCATTTTACATATGAATAAATGGAGAATGAGAGCAATTAAATTCTATAATCTGTCAGTGATAGGGTAGGCAGTATAGCTATGCATACCTATCTGCATGCTTGTCAATTTGACTGAATGCTAATGTTCTTAACTGCTTTTAGATGATATCCCCTAAATGATCACACAATTAGATGGTATCCCCTAAGTGATCATACACCACCTGGTAATATTGCCGGTCCATGTCAGCTAGGGAATTCGCACATCATGGGAAAATTTTTCTTTAGTTTCTATGTGAATTGTTTAGAATTATCATTGAACTTTTCTCAGAGTAAGAGGAAAAATAATAATATTTTCCACCAGGGTTCTGTAAACCACATTGATCTTTCTCTCCTTACAAGGGCTCAATAGAGTGTTATGTATTAAGCTACATTCCAGGAAAATGCACTGCATGGAAAGAATGTGTGAAGACAGCTGGTCATGACAGCTGTTTTTAGTGAGTAGAAAGACACCAGCCTGGAAGTTCAATCTTATCCTCTTTCTGTATACATCCCCTCTATAACTATTGAAAGGAAGAACTCAGTGTCCATTTATATATACATACATACATAATATTTATATATGTATATATCTATATATACATATACATATATATGTATCTCTATCTATCTATCTATCTATCTGTCTAATGTATGTAGTCACTTAGCAAATAATCAGAAACTATCATGGCATCATTATTTAAGTTCTGGTTCAGAATCACAGAAGACATCTCCATTTGGGCATTGGTCCAATCATTAAAGAGACTGATGGGCAAAGTTAAATTAATTAGTTTTCACAGAGTAAGCAAAATACTTTTTTAAATGCTGCTTCTCCAGAATAACTATAATAGAACTTTATGTATAAGAATCAATGCATATTTCTTGATTGATGAGTATATTGTCTGACTTAACAGACAATGGCTGGTTAGAAACTGAGGCTATATTCAAATGTCCTGACATTCACTTTACAAAACAAATCTTATTATGCTACTTTGTCTCATTCCCATCTCAAAATAATGGTTGCTACTTCGTTTTCAAAGGAGAAAATTAAAATTTTCAGAGTTGAATAATTTGCCCAAGTTTCCACATGTTGGCAATGATTGAATAAAGTCTTAATGCCTGCTTTGTTTGATACCAAAATCTGTGCATTTAGATTTCAAGCTAAACTGCTGCTTTGTAGAATACAAAGTCACATTATATCTTAATAGATGTAATTTGTACTTGTACCTTGAAGTGCTCCACAAAAAGAGTGTGCAGTTTCATTTTCTTACTGGTATTAGAGTGGTTAAGAAAAGAAACTTTATAGAACCACCGAGTTTACATGCCAGATCTACCATGTACATGACTTTGGCTAAATTTCTCTCTTATTTAGGTTCACCATCTCTAATCAGTGGCAATAATGATACATTTTCATAGATTTTTTTTCTGAGAACAAGTGTGATTTACTTATGATGCTTCTAAATGTACAATACATGTGGTGTCATTTCCTTGAATATTCATAGCCCATGGGAAGAATTTATCAGATGTTCAGTGAAGCTTAATTTCATCGCCGTCTCTTGTTCTATCTTCCAGGGAGAGAAAGACAAGTAGAGTGTTACCATTATTGTCATAGTGTATTATTTGTTTATTACGATGATGAAATTTGTTTTTACCTTTTTATAGTAGTTCTCTTAATATTTAAACAAAGTATGATTTTCCCAATACTTTATTTAAAATACTATAAGGAGTTTTATGTATTTACAGTAAGAAAGAACATTAATACTTAGAGGTTAAAACATTTATTTTCATGTGGTTCACATGAGACAGCCAGATTTATTATTGCAACAGGAATGAATAGTGTGTTTATCTTTATCCTGAAGTAACATCTACTTTCTTTCCTAAAGTTAAAATGCTTCTTATGGGGTGACTTTGAATAAAGATTGGATGTGAGAATCAGAAAATCTGGGTTCAGGTCTCACTTCTATTTACCAGTTGTGTGAACTTGAGTGGGAAGACCTTATATCCTCTCTCACCCTCCATTTCCTGACCTATGAAATGGATATAACATGACTGCTATAGTTACCATAAAATATTTGGGGTAGATCTAATATACTTTATTTTTCAAGCCCCAAATTCATTACAGTCAATGAAACTTTTCTTAACCCCTCCATTAGATTATATCTCTTTTCCTCTGTATTTCTATAATAGTTTGCATCTTTACAATATTCTATTTCTTTGAATCACTTAGACCATATCTTCCACTGGATTATTAATTTTCTGTGGGGATATATTTATTTTTGTTTTCCACAGACTGTCTGGCATAGTTCCTTAAGTATATCCTTCATAAGTACTCATGGGAATGAAATAAGTTGAATTTCTATAGTGGTGCTTTTATAATGAATTGTGTACTGATGTAAAATATTAATATCTTATACTTGCTATTTATCTTTCTTATGATATTTGTTTCCAAACTAACTTATGATATCCTATATTTAATTAGACTCTTTCCTACATCTCCAAATATCTTATCATGGGGACAGTCTAGCAAGAGCACAATTAAAGTCTTTATTAACTTCCTGAATGCAAGTTGTACTGTCCTAACTGGTGTCCAAATCAAATCATCATGGTCTCTGCTTTACAAGAGAACAGTCCAAAATTATTATCAAATGTCTTCATGCAAATTATGTTGTCTTTATTACTGCTCAAAGTGAATTAAATAGATGAGGATTTCTAGACTTGTAGTGTAGGGAGTAGGCATATAGTGCTAAAGAACCACTGAAAAACTGTTGAAAAGAATAAAACCCACACCAGTTGAACAGGTCACAACTTTTGTTGGGAATGATGACTACGAAGAGCAGTTTTAGATTTGGATGTTTGATTTAAGCCCATTAAGCAAGAATCATTCGTATTGTATTAGGAAATCTTTGTAATGAACTTGTCACAAGTTTTTGACATAGTCCTCAACATATTGCCTGTCCTACAGTCTTCTACAAGGTGATGGTTACCCTTTACAGTATTTTTATTAATTGGTCAGATGGGAGGATCTTTTCATCCAGTATCATTACAACTAGAGAAAAAAGACCATATCTTGGTTATGGAAAACTGTTCCAGGGTACAAAAATACAAAGAGGAAGAGAATTAAGAAGGAGAAGGAACAAAGGAACAGGAAAATAAATGCAAAGGAGGAAAAATGAAAAGGAAATGAAAATAGGACATGGACATTTATATTTGCAAATAACTAAACTATAATATCCATGATATATAAAGTTGAAATGTTTCTAGAAGATTGAATGAAATTTTGTTTGCTCAACAGGCTTACAGTTTCATTTAAAGTTCTTAAAACCCTCTGTTTAAAATTTTTGGGGTTGATAATTGCTTTCCTGAGCTCTGTGTATGTATGTATGTATAATGTAACACATTGGAAGATGATAAACTATGTTTAATAGTCAACATTTGTTAGGAGTTTGCTATATGTATTGCTACATTCTAAACATTTCACAATCCTAAAACCTTGAAATTAGGTGCCATTTTTATTTACATTTTATAGAAACAGAAACAGATGCACTGAGTAATTAGAAAAAGACTCTCATATCTGGTGAAATCTGAAGCTGTGACATGACCCCATAAGATTTTGTTTTATACAAATTTCTGTTTATATGATCATCCTGCTTTTGGCAAAAACTTTTGATTGCAATTTCCTATTAGGATGTACTGCAATATGAGATTTCTCTAAGATTCCTTGGAGATATTTAATAATTTAGACTATAAAGTGGACCGGGAATTTAGTTCAAGTGGTAACCACTCCTGTCTTGGAAGCACCAGGGCCTGAATTTGATCCTCAGTACTGAGAAAAAGAACTAAATTAGTATATATAAAGCTAACCAAAGAAGCTGCTCTCGTGGAACTTGAAAAGTCATTTATTACATAGCTAAACACAATTGTATACACTCAATAATATGTATTGAATGTTGTCATTCAGCGTTCATTTCTTTGTCGCTAAAAATTGGTGAAACATTTTTTTTAGTCATGTGTGGCTTAGAAAAATGGCACTGTACAGTGTGGTCTGGGATTCACTTTGCACGTTCTTTGTCCCTTTGTACTTGTGGTGGATTGAGTCCCTCAGTGATCTAGAGTGAACTCAAGGCCTCCTAGCTCCTTGCGCCAGGGATTTTGTAAAAGTAACAAGAAGAAAAATATTTAGCATCTGTAATTTAAGTTTAAAATTTCCCCTTTATTTGCAAAAAAATTAAAGTCTGTAGGAAGTTTAAAAAATGTCACAGTAAGCAATATATTCTCAGGTTATCTGTTAATATTTTATCCCATTTGCTCTTTCACTTGCATATGTATTTGGTGAATAATTTGAAATTTAATTGCAAATACTATGACATGTCAGCCCTAAATCTTATATTTTTCTTTTTTAAAAAAAGTCTGATAGTATCTCAATACTATTATAACATTTTTTTGGTTTTTTTTCTTATTTTAGATATGTGATTATTACTTGTAGCTTTCTTCTATTATGAAATGTTTTAAATTTTCTTGGACTGCTAGTAACAAAAGATTGTTTGTAGTAAGGATGAGATCTTTAAGTGGGTTGTTAAATTCCTCCTCTTCTGCTGTCTCCTTCCATCCCTCCCCTCCTCACTTCTCCTCTGTTCTTGTCTGTCCTTTCTCCTTTCTACTGTTCTCTCCCTTCTCTCCTCTCCTCTCCTCCTCTCGCTGCCCCTCCCCTCCCCCTCTGCTTCTTTTCCCTTCAGCTTTCCACCCTTTCTTGCTCCCCTTCTTCCTCTCCTCTCCTTTCCCCTCTCTCTCCCTTTTCTCCCTCCCCCTCTCTCTTTCTGGTGTGCTTGGACTTCATGTCATATGTTAAACCATCTGATGAATTTTTTTCTGTTTGCTCTATTGTGCAACCGATGTCTTCTGTTGCATTTTAAATTTTGCTTAATATGCTTTTCACCTCAAGGATATCTATTTCATTTCAAAAAATTATTTCCATCGCTTTGTCACGTTACTCTGTTAGAATATTAAATTGTTTTTGTGTCTTTTTTGAAGTTCATTGTGTTTCCTTAAATTGTTTTGAATTCTCACTTAGAGGTTGCTATCTGATTTGTTTCTATGCTCTTACTTTATCTGCTAAGAAAGTGAAGTCATCATTCCTTGAAAGTTCTTAATGCTCTTTGGCTTATTACATGAAATGATCACTGGAGGATTAGATATTTATTCCAGTATTTGTAATGTGGCTTTTATTGCTGTTATTGTGCTTATCTTTCCATAAATTCTAAGCAATATGATTGTTTTCTCTGTGCCTATGGATGTTCCTACTATTTTCAGCATTAGAAAGAGTTCTAAATCCAAGTTTGCCTCAAATCTGGTATTGATTTCTCACTGTTTTAATACTAGAGGGTGCTAGGCTTGTCTCAAATCTGTGGTTGGTGTGTTGCTAAGAATGAACTTGGAGAGTTCTTGAAAAGGAAAATCCTCCACTTAGGAGGCCAGGGACCATGTACAGTGGGATTTTCACTACTTAACCTCTCTGTGAAGGAACTGATGCCAGACTCCTATGCAGTGGTTGGTACCTACCTCCTGTCCCAGCCATTTCCAGCAAATAAGACTTTGTTCATGTTATGCTGCATGAGCTACAGGTTGAATAGTGTGAGCAGCCATATGCCCACCAGTGCCACAATGCTGGTTCATAACCAGAGGCCACAGTCCCGTGATGGATGAAGCGGTGGAATATGACCAAGGCTGTTTATTAATGTTTAGGTGGATATATAGCTTGACACCACTGTACCCAGCCCCAGGTGCTGCTGCTTGAGCGGAAGTCTGACCTGCTGGTCCACAGGGTCTCCAGTTGATGTTGCTATGGTTGTAGAGTAGTAACAGTGAACCCTTTACAGCTTTCAATTACATAAACATCTCACTGCAGCACATGTGCCATAGTTTCCCACCACTAGCCTAAATCTCTTTCCATGGGCATTGGCCTGAGGGCAGAGACCATTAGGATCTTCCCAGTCTTAGGCTTTACCAGTCAAGTGCTAAATTCTGAGGCAGTGTCCTGTATTCACTTTCTTATTTTACTGCTCAGTACAAGGCTTTTTACTCTTGCTGTACTGCTTGAGGTCAGGTGACGGCTATTAAAGGCAGTCTCTTGGCTGCATGGCTGGCTCGGTCTGCAGGTACTGGCTTGAAGAAAGGGTCTACCTGGCACTGGGTCACAGTGTAGTATCCCTACTACTGTATTTCAAGTATGAAGCTTGGATTTAATTTTCTCTTCCTCTGTACCAGGGGGTGCCACATTGTATGATTTGATTAAATGGACAGTTCTTTCCTTGCTGCTTTACTTCCAATGCAGTTTTCTTCTTATTATGCTAAAACCAGGCTCTGGCTTCTATTTCCTGGTTTCATTAGGTCTAAATAGTTTGGTGCATGAATAGTTGTTCAAACTAGTACATGTTTGAACTAGGAGTGTCTTACTCAGCCGCATTTTGCTTCCAACAGAAGAGATTTCTTACTTCATTAATGCCTGATCCATTTTTACTGGCATGGTAAAGTGAATTTTTAAGAAATCTGTTGCTTTCTCTTAAGTAGTGGTAGAGCTGATATAATTTCATGATTTCTTGTTTTGTGTCTCCTATTTGTTTCTGTAGGTCCCTTAATTTTTCTTTTTTTTTTTTTGAGTCAGGGTCTTGCTTTTGTAGCTCAGGCTGTCCCTGAGCTCATTCTTGAACTCACAGCTATCCTCCCTGCTTGTGCCTGCTGAGTACTGGGATTACAGGTGTGAGCCACCACACACTGTGGTATGCACAACTGGCACTGTGGTATGTGGTTCTGATTGCTGATGGGCATGAGTCTCCACACCCAGTATAGTTGTATGTGGTTACTGAGGGTCGAACCTGGGCCCTTGCACTTGCGAGGTAGGCACCAAGACTCCTGAGCTAAATTCCTGGCCCATAAGGGCCCTTAATTTTTTTATATTTTGCTTTTATTTTGCCTCTGAGATCCTTCCCTTTCCAAGTTTACACTCCCACCTCTTAGGAGTAGATTTAACTTCGTTACATTTCTCAACTTCTTCTGCCTTTTGGCTTTAGGTAAGGATGTCTTTGTGTACCTCTGAGGAATCATTTGAATTACACATTTTGCCTCAAATTAGTGATTGATCACGCTTAGTCTTGCATTATTTTTTCTAAAGCATTCATCACATTTAGCAACATCCATTACACCTATTGAACAATTAAAGAAATTATTCTCCTTTAATATCTTACATGACTGAAATGTTATAAATGAAAGTACATATCTTCATAACTTTAAAAAACAATCTTAATTAACAACAGTTAAATATTTTAACAATTGTCTGATTATAGTGTTCTAAGAATGATCAGTTTTTACCTCCCACCAATTACTGTGTTCTCCTTGCCAGGAAGCTGGTGAGTGTTGCAGCTCAAAAATCTCATTTAGAATGCCTTTTGAAAGACCTTTCTTGCTGGGCGTGGTGGTGCTGCCTGTAATTCCAGCACTTGTGAGGCAGAAGTTGGAGGATTGCTGTGAGTTTGAGACTAGCCTGGGCCACAAGTGAATTCAGGGCCAGCCTGAATCACACAGTGAGACACTGTCTCCAAAAACCCCCAAACCAAACCAAAGAAAACAAGACCATTCTAAATATTAAAACAGACACACTAAACCTGCTGCAAAACAGGTTAAGTAAAGCTCTTGAAAACATTGGTTTAGGAAAAGATTTCCTGAACAAATCCTCCATAGCACGAGAACTGGTAGAAGAGATCGATAAATGGAATCTCATCCTATTGAGAGGTTTCTGCACAGCAAAAGAAACCACCAGCAAAGTGAAAAGTTTACCAACAATATGGGAAAGAATCTTTACCAGCTGTTATTCAGACAAAGGGTTACTATTTAGAATATGTAAAGGGCTTAAAAAAATCAATCCACCCACATTTAAAGACCCAATTCAAAAATGGGCATCTTAAATGAACAGGCACTTTCCAGAGGAAGAAATAAAAGCAGCTAAGAAACATATGAAGAAATGTTCAACATCACTAGTCATTTGAGAGATGCAAATGAAAACAACATTAAGATTTCATCTTTCTCCACAAAGAGTGGCTGCTATTTCAGAATTAGCCAGCCACAAATGTTGGCAAGGTTGCAGAGAAGAAGGAACCCTTCTCCACTGTTGGTGTAATGTAGACTCATACAACCCCTGTGGAGATCAGTTTGGAGATTCCTCAAAAAGCTAGGAATGGGGGTCCCATTTGACCTGGTCATCGCTCTGCTAGTTATATACAAAAAAGAATGAAAAGATTCATATCACAGTGACATATGTGAACCATGTTTATAGCAGCTCAGTTTATGATTGCTAAGTCTTGGAAACAGCCCAAATGTCCATCAACTGGAGACTGGATAAAAAAACTGTGGTTCTTCTACAGAATGGAGTATTACTCTGCCATAAAAAATGATAAGTTTGAACCATTTATTCTTTTTTTTAAAATTATCTTTATTGGTACATTAAATATACACATCATGATTGCACTCCATAATGGGGATTTGTACCAGTATAAGACACAACTTAATTCTCATTTTTTCCCATAGCCCCACCCACCCTACCATCCCCCCATATATATAAAATTTGTTTCCTTACTTTTTTGTTACAATCTCAGCATTGTCCCCTTTCACCTTATTTTACATTGAGCATTTTCTATTTCACAATATATAACATACAATGCTAGGACTCATTTACATCTTCATTTTCTCATACCAGAGAAAAGATGCGATATGTATCTATCTGTGTGAACCATTTATTCTTAAGTGGACGTGCCTTGAGGACATCCTCATAAGTGAAATAAATAGGTCGCAGATGTGTAAATATCGCATCTTTTCTCTGGTATGAGAAAATAAAGATGTAAATAAATTCTAGAATGTGTGTTGTATATTGTGAAATAGAAAATACTCGAAGCGAAATGGAGTGAAGGGGAAAGTAATGAGATTATAACAATAAAGAAAGGAAACAAAGTTTATGTATACAGGGGGTAGGGGTGGTAGGGTGGGTAGAGCTATGGGAAAAAATTAGAGTTAAGTTGTGTCATATACTGGTACAAATTCTCATTGTTGAGTGCAGTCATGATGTGTATAAGTAATGTAGCAATAAAGATTTCAATTAAAAAAAACCAAGACCATTCTTTGGTCCTCCTTAGGTCAATGACCCTGGACAACAGATTCCAAGATGGAGTGTGTGCATAAAATAAGTTTCTTGGCTAATATTCTCAGGAACAACACCTGTGTGGAAGTGAGGAAGCAGCAGTGAGCAGAAGGGTGTGAGGATCACAAAAGCGGATACTGTAACGTCCTCAGTTAATGCAGAGGAGCTCTGGAGCTTAGATGTCTTTTCAGTTGTCTGAAGTTGAGGCAAATGGCAGACCTCACTCAGATCAGTCATTAGATCCTAGACACCTTTGGCAAAGAGGAATAACTTTGAGTGAGGTGACTGCACTTAGCTGAGAGCAGTTTCTGTGGAAGAATGCAATTATCAGTACCCTCCAATCCTGGAATCTAGTAATCTGAAAGCCATTGTTGTGACTGGGAGATCCCAGTGGCGCACCTAACTAGTATTATAACAGCTAGGAGAAAAGTAGGAAAACTTTTAAAAGCTGAGTGAAATAATCCAATTGAGATGGCATAAAGGGCTGGAGTCTGAGGAAACAGCGGAGTTAGATTTTGGAGACATTTCACGTGATTTTCTTATGGTTTAAATGCTCAGATGGAAATTATCAAGAGTGTCTTCTAAGACTTTGTCTTGAAGAAGTGGAAGAATAAAGTTGCTTTATGTATCAGATAGGAGCTGGTGCCTAGCACAGGGCTTTGACTTCTTAAAACACTTGAGTCACATAAGAATGTAACTTTTTATTTCATTTAAAACTTCTAGCTGAATTAAAAAAATAAGCTCAATTATTTTTGTTTTTATAGTTAAATTGCCCAAATTGATCCAGTTAGAAATTGAAAATTTAAATTTACTCATAATCTTGGAAAAAATTAAAATTTGTCAAAGAATTATGTTTATTGAAACAGACTGGCAGAATTATAGTAAAAATCCTTTAACATTACAGAAATAGTTAATCATCATCATGAGTCCTTGAAACAAAGTAGTCTAACTCATTTTAGAAAAATAGCAGATGAAAAAACTGACACAGATAATGCTAAAGGAAAGTGCATATTATTCTCACTTATGAATATAGAGAAATACAAAAAGTACTAATAATCTGAGTATATTAAAAATCAAGAATTGTTCTAGAAATGATGTAGAGATTATTAGGATATCCATTAATATGTCATGAATAGCTCTAAGGAAATAAAAGATATAACTAGAGTATATAATAATAGCTTACATTTGTTGAGTGCTTTAAGAGTTATGTTTTAGGAAGTTTAAAAAATATTTTACGTATAGATGTTCAACTAATTTATGTAAAAATCCCTTGTGGGAGAAAACACTTTATACTTATGTTTTACATGACAAAAAAATGGATACATACTAGGGTTTACTAACTTTCTGTAATTGACACAATTAATATGTGAGAGCAAGGCATGAACCCATGGGAAATTGTAATATTAAAGTGCTTCGGTAGATTGCCTCCCAGTAGATGCCAACAATAATGCTACAATGTTTATAGTTGACTAACATTTATCAACTGTTTGTTGTATTACACTTTTCTAAATACTTTAAAAGGATCATCTTATTCTCATGCTGACCAAATGATGCAAATATTATTACCATTATTTGCATTTTGCAAATAGTAAATATGACATAAAAATAGATTTCATAAACTCAAGATCATTTCTACAGTAAGTGGTAAGTGAGGATTTGGGTCCAGGTAATTTTCCTTCAGAGAAGATAATAAATGCCCCTAAAACTTTTCAGCAATTATTCTTGATTATACACCAAGGAATATAGTGCAAAACAAGTAACTTTGTTAATAAACCAAGTTAAAAGAGCACATCCTTAAAGTAATTTAAAAAAGCTATCTAAAAATAGTGTTTCATATCATACTTTATAGAATTAATCCTGAATTTGTTGCTATCAAAGTTAGTAAAGAAAGTATGTATAATAAACTCAATCAAGATTCTTTTTAATAAAGTTTTTTCAGAGGTATACTGTAAAAGATGTAACAATAATGTAGTAAGTAAAGCAAAATCATGTAGATATATATAAGATGAAGTCTGAACAAGAAATTCACAAAAATATGTATTAGTGAATGATTTAAAAATTGAAAAATGTTCAAGAAATGCATTATAACATTTATACTGCTCAGGATTGTTGAGAATGTATTAATATAGAATCATTTGACTTCTCCTGGTGAGAATGAAAATAACTGTAACTTCTCTTGTTATGTAAAACTAAATAAATAGTTTAAAAATACTTTATTTCTCTTATACAGAAAATTTCCTTGGAAAACTTCCTCTTTGATTCCATAAAATCTGAGATCAGAAAGACTTTTTGGATAAGAATTATATTTTCAGCATTATGTATATCAGCAAAGTATTAAATTGAATGGCCAATGTCACAATATTGGTTTTTCAGTTATGCTTTATCTAATAGTACATATCTATTTATTTTTAAAAATGAAGAATTAGCTGACTGAAGTAATAATTCTATTTTTAGTTTCTCTTTTTCTAACCCTCTCCATACAAATTAATGACTTTTTGTTTTATTTGAGTCTGGTTTAGTAATTCTCCAGAACAGTAAGTTGTCTTACATATTTTTCTATAAAAAAAATTATGGTACATGTAGTTATAAGACGAGAAGTGGGTTGAGAAAAGAATTAGGCAATGATGAGAATAGTTTTTGTAAAGGTAAGGCAAAGCAATGCATTTTTAAGGGTCTAATGATTCTGCCAAGTTTATGCTTTGCTAGAAAAGGTTTAAAGGATTTCATTTTAAATTTAAGTGATTTATATGAAAGATGATCACAAAGAGTATCAGATGGGAAAAAGAGATAGCAAAGATAAGGTTCCTACTACAGGTGTATTACAAAGCTAGTTAAAATCCCACTGGAGAATTCCACTAATCTATGTGGAATCAGACAACTTCGATTTATCTCTGTTATCCCTGTGATAAAAGAGTTAAAGTGGTAGTATACCAAACCTTTTCAGTCATCAGTGAAGCTGGTTCTTAATGGAAGGAAATATTTGTTGATTCTCTGGCCTTTCTATTCTTTTTGGTTTTTTAAAATTTTTTAATCTTTATTGGTACATTACATAAACGCATCATGATTGCACTCCATAATGGGGATTTGTACCAGTATAAGACACAACTTAATTCTCATTTTTTCCCATAGCCCTACCCACCCTACCGCGCCCCACCCCCCCATATACAAAAAGTTTGTTTCCTTACTTTTTTGTTACAATCTCATCATTTCCCCCCCCCTTCACCCTATTTTACATTGAGCATTTTCTATTTCACAATATATAACATACAATTCTAGGACTCATTTACATCTTTATTTTCTCATACCAGAGAAAAGATGTGATATCTACCTATCTGTGCCCTATTTGTTTCACTTATGAGGATATCCTCAAGGTATGTCCATTTAAGTAGAAATGATTCAAACTTATCATTTTTTATGGCCAAGTAATACTCCATTCTGTAGAAGAACCACAGCTTTTTTTATCCAGTCTCCAGTTGAGGGACACTTGGGTTGTTTCCAAAATGTAGCAATCACATATTGGGCTGCTATAAACATGGGTGCACATATGTCATTGTGATATGAGTCTTTTAATTCTTGTGTGTATATACCTAGCAGGGCGATGGCTGGGTCAAATGGGACCTCCAATCCTAGCATTTTGAGGAATCTCCAAACTGATCTCCACAGGGGTTGT